>JABFQC010001599.1:0-18745 GCA_022817085.1 Psilanteris sp. ZL-2020
TTTAATTACCGATTTCGACGATGAGTGCAACCCCGTAATTTCATTCGTATGTCTCGTTTACGTACTTTTTGTATTAAAATCGTAAAACAGCGGAATCGCCGGGAACCGAACCCGGATTGCGCGGATTTGAATTACAATTTGCAGGTATCAACTTTGCGTCGATGTGAATTTCCTTACTCCTCGACGTGACGTTTTAATTTGCATAGCATTGTTTATTCAAACGCAAAGCCTATATTTCTGCGTAAGTCGTAAGCACCTTCATGCATAAAGTTCAACCAATCCCCGAAGCCTATCATGAAACATCATAACAGCGCGACACTGGAAACAAACGATCTAAGTAAGAGTTACATGCATAACGAGTGGACATGCAGCTGAAATATATTTTGCATACGACAAAGGTGTTTTGCCAATCGAGATATAATGTTTATTTTAATATTTATTAAAACGGAATTGTAATTGAAGCGTATTTATAAATTCGTACGTTTTATTATTGCCGATATATATATATATATATGATGACAATCTGATAAAAATATTTATTTCCGTATCGTTTATCAAAACTTTTTGTTACTTAACGACAGTATAAACACACCGACACAAATTATTATTAATTATTAACACATTTATTTAATTAAACTGACAACATAATATACTCAAAAAGATTCTAAAGATGACCACGTCCTATATGGTCGTAATTTAATTAATTAAATCACTTAATTATTCTGAACGGCGTGTTTGATTGGTCGTTAAAAGTTGCAAACATTATTAATATATATTTCGAAGGAAAACTAAATACATACGTACATCGCACTTCCTATAATGTATAAGACTATTAAATTAATACATCAATGCTATTTTAACTTTATTAATTAAACGGACTTTGGTGGTCTGTTCAATTTTACCTTTTACTTTTTGCTTCCTCAAAACACGACATCATAAAAACCAAGACATATTTTAATCGGTAAAATAATCCCACGACTATTATATCAAAATTAATATATTAGATTCTAACAGGTTTGTAGTCACTTTTAATTTTTTTCCTTTGTTCTTTTTTTATTTATTTATTTTTTCCCTTCAAATTTAACCCATCGTTTAACGCGTGCATCACATTTCGGCACGATACAAAATCAAACGGCATTTCTTAATGCTTCGTTTCGCTCAGTCCGTTACGGGCCGTCATAACATTTAGACAAAAGGTTCGAAACGAGCGTTAATCGCGGCAAATGCGAAGTTAAATTCACCGTCAATGATCAATGGATGCTGCGGTAGTTAATTGTCCCGGCGCTGCATCGCCTCTCACTTTTATTCGCGTCATTGAGGACTAAAGACACAAGATGACTTATCCTTTTACGCGCTTCTGTCAAAAGAGCGAGCTCCCATCGGCACAAGTATACTTAACCTAAATGTTACATTGTAAATTTGTCTACTTTGAGAACAAGACTCGGCTCATTGAGCCGTGTCCCGCGTTCTATATATACGCGGCGCCGTGTTTGCTGTAAACTTCACAAATAAATAAACAATCGTAAGCAAATGTTTGCCGCGGAATATGACGCGATCATTAGAAACTTTCTTCGGTCAACGTTTTTGTCGTCCGTCATTAGCTGCCATTCGCGGTGCTTCTTTTTTATTCATCGTGGGAATTTCAAAATACATAGACACGCATATTTATATATACACGCGTTGCGGCACGAAGTTCAATGTTACCGCGCGAGAATTTCGAACCCGCGACGTTTATTTTTGGTTTCCGTAGTGGATCGTTGATACCGTTAATGGTAATACAAAATAACCGTGGTTTGTTTATAAATCAACTTTTAGTAGAAATTGACGTCGATCAATCAAATGTCACAATTTTTTTGATTCGCGCGGGCTATTTTGCGTCAAAATTATAATTGAAACTGAATTAAGATTCAACTATGTCGGTATTGGGCCGACTTCAATTAAATTGACTTAATGGAATGCGAGTACTTTGTTCAACGCAACCTATTTGTTTACAAAGCAATAGATGGCTATATAAGAATAATAAAATTGTGAAAAGTATTCAAATTCAAAATAGTCAAATTGCAACCAAAATGCTTCAACTACGAGTTCAGAGTCACGAAGCTCACTTAACTTTTCTGTACTTTTACAATAAAGGACTGACGTGTTTGCACCTATGAATGTATTGATTGATAAGTAATTGATTAGCGCGTTTACAATGTTTCAACCGCAGCTTCGCGTTAAGCGAAATAATGTTTATTTTTGTCCTTTCCCGTCGGGCTAAGACTTTAAACCGCACAAGTCCAATGAAGTTCGTTTCATTGATAGTTTTTGTTACTTTCGATAACCTTGATCAAAATAAACATCGCTCCGTTCGTACGCGTTGTATTGTGCGTACGAACACGTCGGCGTCGACATCAAAATCAGTGGCAACTTTTTCGTCGGCAAATTTTACTCGTGTTTTCGTTTCGTTCAGATTATCAGTATCGTATTTTCGTTCCAACTTTTCGAAACATTCCCGCTAAGTTGGGCTCGCATCTTTATTCTTCTCGTCACATTTGTGAGTACGTTTTTTTTTTGTTTTTTTTCTTCATACGGCGTTCGATTTTATTTTTAAACCCGACCAAAATATTCCATCGCTTAAATCATAACGAGCGCTGGCAAATTATAAAGCTAGACGTTTTTCGCGAGCGTTTATCCAGAGCGGTTTAATTTCGCTTCAAATTCAACATGAAGAATTTCAAAGCAGGCAATACAGCGTAAGATATACAATGTGTAAACAAACAGAAATGTTACTTTAGAACTTGTCGTAATGTATTATTGTACTGGAGTTGCCATATTGATAGGTTAATGTTTAGAAAGAAAACTCAGTAACGTCGCGAAGGGTAAAGACGCGTCTGTAAAATTCGACGATGTTTGTTTATCTGGACTGTTTGATTTTGTCAAATTTTAATCGACACTCGAATTAACGACAAAAGTGTTACGGCTTGGCCGTAATAACAATCGGGTATAATATGAAAAATCTTTTTGTTCCTCTGCGATCGAAAGCTTCGTAACGAATGTCTTGTACGTGCGTTGTCCTATACATTTACGTTTTCGTTATACTGATCGCTAATGCATAAAATTGATATAATAATGCTTATTATGTTTCCTGCTATCACAAAGCCCGTTGCGATCGATTTGTACTGAATTAACAAGAGGTTATTCGCCGTTGCTGCAACATAGACGAACAAAATGAATTCTATTTTTTCGTCGACTCGCGTTAAAGCTAGCATAACACTTTGGCCGCGCAACTTAACCTCCGCGCGACTTCGCGTTGAAACAAAATATTTCGAAATCGCAAGCGAGAACGCGAAATTCGGATTCGAGAAAGGCGAGACCGAAAATCGTCGGAATACCGTTCGATCGAGCCGTTTTCCCGTGGGCTTTTAACGTAACGTTTTCCGGCGCGTCGAGCGTCGTGGCAAAAAATTTATTGGCGTCATTATCCGAATACACATATCAAGCTTCCTTAGGCGGTATTAACGCGTTTCGATTCCCACACCTCGGTGTGAATTTATTCGAAAGTACCGCCCTAAAGAAGAAGAAGCAGAAGAAGAAGCCGACGAAGAATAAAAAAAGGGGAACTTTCTATCCGCTTGCGCTAAAAATATGCCGCAAATAAAATCTAACGGTTGGCGCGCGCGGTTCGGTCGGGGGTTCGAAGTAACCTTGATTGTGTTCTCTGTAATTGTGTGCTTGCGCGCTCGCCACGTGTGAGTGTGCGCGCATGTACAGGGTGTCGCAAAGAACGTTGACCTTAGTCGGATCATTTATAACGTGCTTGACAGATTCGAGTAAAACATCAATTTCGCTAATGCCATGTATAATGATGTCCGAGTCGTCTTCTGACGTAGATAATTGAATCGAGACGCAACCGAAGCGAACTTTTTACGCGCTCGGTCGGTCGATGTTTATAACAAAAGGAATTTGCCGGAAATATCGTTTGCGTTCGTCGCTTTGCATAATCGACACGAACTGGGCTGCCAGTTTTCGGAAAGCTAACGTTGTTGTTTTTTTTTAGTTATTATTTTTTTTGACTTCGTACAATTGCTCGTCTGATTTTATTCATTTTCATCCGTTTTTTCTGCTTTGCGTTCGAGCACGTGATTCGCAATGTTTATAAATACGCGATTGCTACGTGATTTTAAATTGATAAGAATTTGTAAATGATCGAAACGAAATGAGATTATTCGCCACGTGCCGGTATCAGCGAACCAGGCATTCGATTTGAGTTGATTTATTCATTTAAATGAAAAGTTAAATGACGTTGAGCGCGATGATGATTTGTTACGATAAAACGTAATCATTTGAGCCAAGTTCAATTTAAATAACGATGACATTTTAAGGTTACATAAAAGCCGTGACAATTTTGCGAAACAATTCAATTAGTAATACGGGATTGACATAGAAATGTAAACATATCCGAAATCATTAAATTTGGTTATTAATATTGTATACTAATTCGCAAAAGGTATAAAATATATTATTACGCAACTAAAATTCATTCCGTTAGTTTATATATGTGCTATAAATTCATGTCAAATAATAATTTAGTTTATTAATACTAAATATTTCATCCTCGTTTCCTCTGATTATTTTCATCTTAATATCTGATGCACTGAAATGATATTGTAAATAAATCAACTGAAGTTAATATTTTCATTATTAATAACACATCGAAAGACTCCTTAGTAATGTTAACTTTTTAAATATTTAATGCACTTTTAATACTTCAATTTATGAAGAATAACGAAGTTTCGTAAACTATCGTTTCGTTATTTTCATAAATGTTTAATGATAGTTACGCAATGATTATTAAAAATTTATTTTACGCAAAAAATAATTATACGGCGTGTTAATGTATATTAATAATAATTATTTTTATCATCTGCTCACATAAATATTATTTTATCTGTGTCGAAATGTTATATAATCCGTTATATGAACAATCTAGATATACAATTCAAAGAAAAACAATTTTAAGATAATGTGAATCGTTGTAGTATTTCAAAAAGGTTTATTGTTAGTGATGTTAATCTGTTCGATAAAAATGTAGCAAATTAAATTTTTGTTCTAAGTAAATATTTAATTTAATAAAATTTAATAAAAGAAGCTCAATGTTAACTTTCTTGTTAATTATGAATATATATGCCTTCTTCACCGAAGTTATATATATAACGATCTTTTGATTTATAACATTTATCATTCAGATTATGTAAAATACCAGTGATATCGAATTTTGAACTATGACAAATAGCGATTAGTTTTTTATACCATTATAATAACAGTTTTAATTTTGCAATGGCGAATCTGTCACAAAGGCATAAATCACGAATTCTTTAAATTAATTTTTGTCGTCGATTTATTTTCGCACACCGATCAAATCTCTCGGTTCGAAATATGTTTGCAACCCATTTATCATTTCGCTGCGATTTTAGTGACCCTAATTTTGAACCCAAACTCCCCCTCTCCCCATACAGATACCACCAATATCCCCCATGGGACGATCGCCCCCCCCACCCTCCCTCTCACCCGTAGTGTGCGAAAAAGAAAGCAACGATCACTTGATTCGGCGACAAAAAGCCTCGGCGAAAAATAATAAGATCTTATCAAGCTGGATGTCATAGTCATGAATCTCGGTTCGGGTTCTTTCTGAGCGTGCGCGCGCCGCGGGCATAAATGACTGCAACGACACAAAAGCGACGGGCCCCTCGACGACGGATCCGCATTACAGTCCAACCTCTGAATGGTCTGATAGATCTGTCTTCTTTTATGTCGCAAACAATCTCATTGGTAAAAGAGAAACAAATGAACCGAGGGAAATATATTTCAATTATTATGATAATTCCGCGAACAATCGACAAGTTTTCGTCACAGATGAAAAGGCGCGTTTGTTCACTTTCAATCGGAAGTTCTGAAAACAAAAGACGCTTATTTTTTCACCGAGAATTTTGTAACACGTCCACGAACAAATTGAACCTTCTTTTGTCGGATGCTGATGATGTTTGTTTCGAGGGATGACTGATGGTGCTTGCATTATTTTTAATGCGAATTTTTGTGTGTCCGTTCGATGGGACTGAATTTGTGTTATAAATATTAGAAAGGCCATGCGACGTACGTTACAGCGTTGGTGTGGCAATACAAATCGTTGTTTACACGAGTTTTAAGTTTTCCGCTAACAACAAAGTGCGGTCGAAACCGAAAAATAAATTTAGAAATGCGCGCGAATAAGCTCGATAAGTCTTCCTTGACAAACAAATTCCTCGTTTTGTTGAACTATTATTTTGTTAAAATTCAGAACGCGTAATAAAAAGCGTTGCCGGTTTTACAACGCCAAACGATGATGCGCGCGTAAACGTGACGTGAACGTTTTTTATATAACCCGAACTCGCCAGACGTAACGCGAGTTTCTACCGGTGGGTCTAAATCTGTCATCTAAATATAAGCAAATGACTGTATAAAATATTCTCCCGCGGCCCGGAGAAACCGCGGAATTACGCAATCTGCATAGTCACAAAATTTAAACCTTAATTCCGTACG
Source organism: Psilanteris sp. ZL-2020 (assembly GCA_022817085.1). NCBI lineage: Eukaryota > Metazoa > Arthropoda > Insecta > Hymenoptera > Scelionidae > Psilanteris > Psilanteris sp. ZL-2020. The sequence continues at coordinate 6,559 of JABFQC010001599.1, forward strand.
GCATTTACCATTCGCACGTAAGAGTGCAAACCGGACTGCTCCGTGCGAGCATCGCGGATGAAAGCGCATCCGATTAAGCGTTGCATTATTCGCAGTTCAATCCCGTTCTTAAATTCGGTACGATTTCGCATTGCAAGTTTAGCGCCGCTGCCCTTGATCCGCCGCGCTTTTTGGCGTCGAAGAGCTTTGCGCTCGCCGGCCTTGTTTCATTCCGCCGAATTTGTTATTGAAACAATTTTGCGATACCGTTTGCGCGCGCGGCGGTGCGGCACAACGGCGACCCGTGGGTATAGGGCTGCGCGCCGTTTCGGGTGGCCCCCTCCGTGAATTGGCGCGTTGCATCGGGCCGAGGGTCCGTCGACCGGTGCGTCCTCGTCTCGCCCTTGCCCGGTCTCGCCTCGAACCTTCCAGACCTTTCTCGTCCAAGGTCGACGGTCGACGAACGAGCAGCGCACATTCTCACCCCCGACAGTCTGCCGCTAGTTGCAGGGCAGGGTCGGGGGCACGCGGGGGGTCGCGCCGACACGCCGCCGGGGCAGAAGGGCAGACCGCGCGAGCGACGCGAGGGGAGGCCGCCGAGCAGCTGGAGCCACGAACAAAAGAAACAACACCCGGAGGTGAAAAGAAGAGGGAAACGCTCGTACGGGAGCGCGCGCGCGCGCGCCCGCGCACACACGCGAGCGCTCGGCCGTGCGCTTCTACGTACCTTTATGAGTTTATACACACGGATATATACATACAAGTGGGTACGCGCGCATAAATTTATGTACGCATCCGTATTGAAGCGCCCGAGCGTACGTGCGAGTGTCGACTTGTACGCGTGCGTGTCGGTGAGCGCGCGCGCACAGACACACGGACGCGACGCGACCCCCGTACGCGGTTCATCGATCGGGAGTTACACGCACCCTGCAACGCGTGCGGCGCAACGACTACGCTCGTACGCGTGCAATCGTTGCCTACAATGTCCGTGACACTTCGCGCATTCGCCCCTTTTTGCTTTCCGTTTCTTTTCTCCGCACTTAGAAAACTCCGCGCCGCAATATCAACGTGAAACGCAACACGCCGCGCGCTAATTAATTATTCCCATTTTAATGCTCCTGCTAAACTATTTCAATAATGAATCGCGACTGCTTGCCTTCGCTAGCAGTCGATTCGAGGGTTTTCGAGTATTTCCTCGCACCGGCGATTGATCGTTAGATTATAACAAATAGTGATTTAGTTATGCGACCGATCGTAGGTAACGGATTTATTTGCGTTTTCATTTTTTTTCATTTTTTTTTCTTCCGAATCCAACGATACGCTGATGTAGATTGTTCGATTTGATAAATTATTGTTTGCTTGTTTCTGCCTATTGAATGTACACTTATTATGATTTGTGGTGTAATTTCGTGTTTATTTTGTATTGAATAATTATTATTATTATTATTATTACTATTATTATTATTAATATAGCAGTTGAAGCTGCATTTTATTGCTGTTTATTTCAACTATTTTGCGCAGATTATTTCAACGTAGTTTATTTACGGTAAATGTTTATCAAGTAAGATTGTTTTATTATATTTTTGTGCTCGAGTTCAATAAATAAATTCTTCTTTTATTAGCGCTCCTATAATATCACATAAACTTGTAATTTATAGCCGTAGAAATCTGCTTTAAAGTCATTCAGAACAAAGCAAAGAGCGCTATTAAATTAATTTTTTGTTTAATTTATTATTAAACGGACAAATAAGTCAATTCAATTTTTTGAATAACAAAAATGAAATGAATAATGATATAAATGTCATAATTTCTTTTATTTTGTTACAAAAACGTTTAGCATAGCGATCTTATTGCAAGCGAACTTAACAAATATATTATTACGCGGGAAAAACAGTTTGCGCAAATGAATACCTAAATGTCATATAATATTGTTATATATATGAATATATCAACGTTATTTTACTCCAAAATTTGATTTAATCAAGTATAATAGCACAAAATGTTATTTAATATTCGAAAAGTAATTTCACTTTACGAATAAACTGATACAAGTATATTTATCGGAGTTTCTATAATAAGTTTCATGAGTTAAACTTTTTTGGCCACAAGCTTCTTTTCGTTCGCAAAAAAACAAAAAACAATGTTCGATAAACTTCGACATCATTTTTTAGCACCAAAATCACAAAAAAAAAGTTTGAAAGACAAAGAAATTTGTTTCTGCTGGTATCGGGAAAGGTAATTTATTTTGCAATATATATTTACTACATTATACATAAATTTTTATTACAATACTGTTATCGTGAAATAGCCAAATTTTAAAATATTTATATCGATAAGGTTCGACTAGATTTAATTACAATACATTATTATGTTTTTTACTTCACATTTAAACAATATTTTCATTTTTTAAATAATTCATTACTCCACAAATTGTATATCGTATTGTTCAAAGTCCAAATATCGGCCAATTATCTCAAATTTGTATACGTTTGTTCGAGTTCGCATTCAATTGATTTGTTCTGTTGGTTTTTATTTTAGACAATTTAATTTATCCCCTTGCTTTGCGATTTATTTATATTTCTTATTGTTTATTTTTGCCGAACCTTTTTCTTTTCTTCTTTCTTTATTTTTTTTTTTTTTTTTTTTGACGATTAGAGCGAGGAGGCACGTGTTTCGGGGGTTGTAGGGGGCGGTGCGTGATAAACGCTACAGTCTCTCGATGTATTGTTGCTTTTTTAGATCACGATCGAGCGCTAATCCTCGGGGGATGCTTTGGACTCGTTCTTCGGGGCAAATGAAAAGAGGGCTTTAATTACGATTCGCACAATGCGATCATTTATTTTGCGCCGGCGTTTCTTTTTTTTTTTATTCTCCTCTTTTTCTTTTTTATTTCGACACGATTGGCACCACGAAATATGAGTCACGATGTAATTAATTTGCCCAGCTTTTCAAAATTGCGGGCTCACTTGTTTTCTCGGCGCTGTTTATCAGACCGCATTTCATATTCCGGCCCTTACAGTGTGCGGCCTGTAAGTGTGCTTTTGTCCCGGTTGTGCTTTATTTTGTTCTTTTGTAAATTGTTGATTTAAATGTGGTGCGTTTTCTTTTGTACGAACACTTTTATGTGTTTTTTATATTATTCGAGTATCTCTGTATCTTTTATTAACGAACAATTTGCGCGATGACATTTATACCAGCGAAGCTCGCATATATATAGAAATTATTTCTTTTCCCTTCATAGTCTGATAATTTCTAAAACAGATGTTCCGATGAAGGTAATTCCGAATTTTGCAGTCAAATCGCCGTCATTCAAACCTTACGCGCAAATTTCTATTCAATTGGATAATTTGATTTAAAATACACTTTGTTTATGCAGATTCATCATTGTCTTTCGTTTACGATTATTTTATATGTAAACTTCGTTATGTTAATTTATTATTATGATACATTATTAAGAACAAACCCAATTGCATTAATATATTAATGTTATAATTATTCATAACAGGTGAAATTGTCACCTGCATTTTTTTATCGCGAAATGAACTGTATAATAAGCGTAATGAAGTGCGATCATCGCTGATTATGACACGATTTTGGAACGTTGACGTGTAAGCGCAAACGCACGGTTACAAACGTGTGCGTTTGATCTTAATTGTGGATTAATTGTGAACGCAGGCGTACTTCAGCGTATTGGGACACGCATTGTCGTATACGATTACAACCATGAATTATATATAACTTCGTTCATTAATTCTCCAACGCGTATTATCCAGCTAATCTAAACGATAGTTCACTTAACAAGGCAAATAAATTTGCAATTTGAAAATTGACGTTCAGATTCAGTCCGTTCTAGGACTCATTCGAATTTGTTTGTCATTCGTGGCAAATTATTTTTGCCGGGGTTTCACAACGCAGGCAATTATATATACATATATATGCACAGTTATGGTTGTCAAATTGAATCGCGTAATTGACCCGGGGAGTAGTAAATTTACGGTTTCTCGAAACATACTGTTTTACGAAATTTGACGGCGGATTTAAGATTTTTGAATTTCATTTGAAAAACAGTTTTGCGTGAAATGTATCAGATGTTAAAAGTGGTAAATTTATTTTTGTCGATATCAAATTTATATGTAATTATACCGTTACGTATTAAGAGACCAACCTTTAATTTTTGTTTCACATTAGTACACAGTGTTCCCGGTCACTTCATGCATAATTAACAATCATTTGCGAGTCCGAATTCATTAAATTATTCACAGTTTTGATCCAGATATGTTCAGTATAATTAACATGCATTTATAACAGTGTATATAAACAGTAAAATACTGTCTGCACTTTCAATTTGCCAGCAAGTCATTGTACTTTGGACTTATATTTATATTATTTGCAATGACGTAATTATAAATTATATTATGCATATTACGCGATACGTGTATAATGTATATATAAATATATATATATATACACATGCATATATATATTTGCATAGTTATATAAGGAAAGTTTAATTAAAGAAACCTAAAATAATTATCAATGGAATAGATTTTGTGCGTCCATTGTTCGCATTTCAGTCTTTTGCTGTATTAAACAATGTATTAATAAGCATTGTGTGTTTCTCTTTTTAATATGAATAATAAAAGGAAATTCCGTTTAAGTTAAATTTCATTTAATACAAAACTGCGCTGTCGTAACGATTTCACGTTTCTACAAAAATGCAAAACATTAATGCGTAACAAAAAATAAGAAAAAAAATATTGCAAAATTTACGCCATTCAAATCACGGTTGATTCTAATTTAGATTTTTGAATGCAAAATATGTCATTTGCAGAACCCGCAGTGTCTATTGATTAAGTAAATAGAGTAGCAGTACGTTCATTATGTGCGCTCGGAACCCTTTATGTCGGGATGCTTGGGGGGTCCAGCACGGATTATAAGGGGTAATGCGAACTTTCTCCAACTCGCTTTGTGATTTTTTTTTTTTTTAATCAGCGCCGCATTCGTGGAAATTGATTAATAGCACGAGTGTACATAATTTTTCATGTGGCGTTGCGAAATATTATTTATATCGTTAATGTTTATTACTTCATTGGAACGAGTTGAAATTCGCTCGAAGGCGGGTATATGTATTTATATGAGGCTCGATATTACGGTTCACGCCGGTTCATACGCGACAACCGAATTTGCCAGCTTTTTTCTCTTTGAGAGAAAAAAAAAATAAAAGCAAACGTACATTTCATATTTACGTATGGTATTTATATTCATGACACCTAAGAAATTGTTGTCAACATGACAATATTGCGTTCGTAACACGTGCGGCGTGCAGTGTGTCACGTGACTATCCTAGTTAGCAGGGGTCGATTTTCGTGCAATAAAGGGTGCCAACGTCACGGAAAAAAGACTCTTTCGGAATACAAAGGCACGGAATAAGCACGGGTATAAGTGGATTGATAAAATGATAATTTAAATTGTTGATTCAGCGATGCAAATATTGCTACCCACCTACGTGGAATTATAACGTCGCGATGCAGTTATCGAAACGTATGAACGGAAAATTATATAAAGTACGTCAATCAATTTAAATGAATTGTCACGAAATTATTGCGTTTAAACGGCGAAAGTGTTCGTGCCGACACAATGTCGCCGCACGGAAGCGGAAAGGTAGCGAGTTCGAGCATATTCTCCGTTGATATTCTCCGCTTCTCAAAAGCTGGTATATATATAAAAAACAAAAACAAACAAAAAAAAAAAAAAATAATAAGAAAATAAAAAGATAAAAAAAAAGAAATAAACAAGGCGGATTGTAATCGCATTAAAAATTGTGCACTCGACACTGCGTCTGTCAATAACTCGATCTGTTGCGACCCGATCAAAGCAATTATCCTCTCAGGGCACAAGGACTGACAGAAAGTACATTGTCCTCGGCCATCAGAGCCATTAGCCTCTTGACACAAAACGATTCGAGTTAAGAACGTCTTCCCCTTCGGCCCAGCCGAAGCATAAGCGCATTCACCTCTCGACTCAATTATATCAACACGCGCGTCCCCCGACGCACGCATCGAGCGTCATCAATTATTCATTCGCGCGGCGACCGGCCCCAACGCGCGCGTCTCGATATTACAAAATCCTGGGTCCGGCCGGGGCGCGGCGCGACGAGTATTATTCGCGCGGCGGCTCGGCTCGCCCCGTCCGAGCGCTCGCAACTCATAAAAATGCCGCCGCCGCGCGTATTTCTGCGGACCCGGCGTCTGGTCGTTTTTCGTCTTCGCCTTCGAGCTGGCGCGCTTTTTTTGTCCCTCGGCTTTCTGGCCGGCCCGGAGGAGGCGCTATTCAAACGCCAAATTTATTCGTCAACATTAATCACAGGGAAACGGTCGAGACTCTCCGGGCGGCGTTTTGTTTTAATTTAATTATCGGCTCGGATTCATCGGCATCGCCACCATCAATCTTTTGTTTTTGCCCGCGACCCCGTACCCGAGGAGGCGCGCGTTGTTATTCAATGAAACAACATAATTCCGATTCAAACTATCAATTTCGTGCGGTGTAAATGACGGACGGCGGTGTCTTTTGTTGCGCCCGCAATTAGCCCGGGACCGTTTTACGCGGCAACTCTGACGAGCTTTCGAGAAAGGTTGCGTCCCGAGTGGCGAGATCGGCATTAACGCCGGCCAATGGCGCTAATAATTTGTGCCAAATCATACACTCGCGCGTCTTCGGGAGCAGCGCGTCGAGCGATGGTTGGGCGCGCGCGATGAAGGTTAAAAGTTGCCGTGCGCGCGCGCGCGTCGTACTTGTGATTGTCGACTGTATAATCGCATACTAAGTACGAGCGTGAGAGACGTAAAAATATATATATATATACATATAGAAGATTAATACAAATTGCGGCAATAAATATTGCGCCTAACAAAGAAATGATTATGATGTAAGTTTGTATGTTGAGGCTGAATTTAAATTTCCAATGAAGAATGCGGAGACGTACGTATGAAAACGTTTTTGCATTTTAAACATTTATCGTGCAGTCAAAACGAAAGTGTTTATAACGTGTTCATTATTCATGAATGTTTATGAATAATAATTAAAAATGCGATTATCATAAATCAGATTGTTTTTATATTTATCTGCATCTCGATTATAAATTACGTTCGCGAGCGCGTCTGCCTCGTCCAAACACTATTACCAAGTTAAAAAATCGGTGCAGAAACGAAAGCCCTTGGACCCGGCCGATTGTCTCCCGAAAGCCCGAAACAAAATTCGCATCCACGGCGCGCCGCGTTTGTTGATTCGCGCGCGACTGCAAGAAACAAGCGTCGCTGCCGTCGTTCGTGCAATAACACAGCGCGTCGGTTGGAACGGGATATATATCACGACCAAAACTCGAGAGACCTCTTTAAAAATGAGGCAAAAAGTGTATTGTGTGTGTACAGCGGAGGCGTATTCTTCCAGTTTGACATGCAACGCGAGCGTCCTTTGTTCGCGTATTCGTACATTGATTTTATTGATTGGCTGCATTTAAACATCTGCGCCGGGTAAACAGGATCCACCAAGTCGATCGAATCACGCTGATGTTATTTCAGAGCGCGCGCCGAAATTGTGCATTTTTGTTGCGGCAAAAAACGTGGACGAGGACGTCTGGGTCGTTATACGCGGTACTTCTTTTTCAAGCGACAAAGTTTGGCCCTCGAGACGATACTTGTGTCGAAAAAAAAAAAAACAAAAAACGAATCAGTCAAATTCGCGTATTACGCGTCCAGAAAGCTTTATTACTTTATCGTCTGCCGGCTTATTTTCGGCGTCTCCTCGTGCGCCCCGCGAGGCGGCTTCCGAGTTGCCGGATTGATGGCCGAACGGCGAGTTTTTATTATTTCTCGGTTGTTTATTTTTTTGCACCCGATCCACCGATCTTTTGGGCAAAAGCGCGACTCGCGGATGATCCCGAATATAAAATTCAATTCATTCGCGGCTCCGTTAATCATTTAAAGTGCACCGCGTACAGTTTCGCGCGTTTCAATGTTGCGGGATAATAAAGATTGGATTGCGTTTGTGACTGCGATAAGTATAAACAACGTAAGTTTTTGTGCGATTCCACGTTGCCGGAATGCACTTGCGCAATTGCGTAAATATTAAATAATCGATTTATTGTAGTAATTCAATTGGGTTCGATTAAAAATTGCATTGCACTAAGCTGCGTCAATACGGTTGGCGAACGAACAATTGTTAGTACTTCTCTCGTCAGTAGTATTCCTCTCCAGATGCACATGCATCACAAATGAGTATTCGCGATTTTCGGTACGTACATTATTAAAGGAAAATGAAATTTCTTTTACAAGGTGGTTCGCGTATCAAGGAGCGCTACTGCGCGGAGGTTTATGTATGTATATATATATATACACGTCTGAAATGCAATCAAATTCAAATTTGTATGTATAATTTAAACAATTCGTCTCATTGTTTTAGCGCGATTCTTAAAACCACTCGAATTAGCATAATTTCCGCTTTGAGCTGCGTGTTCTAAATAATGCAAATAAAAATTCCTTATTTCGCCGCTAACGCATAGCGAGGGTTTTTTTACGCAAACACGTGTTTCCGCTTGTAATATTCAGAAGTAAATGAAAGCATTGTTTAAATATACATACATACGTATGTATATATATATATATATATATATATATATAGATATAAATATATTCCGACGATGACGTAACTTATGCTTTAATTGAAAATACATGCGTAGTGTTTACGATTGAAGTCGCGAGCGAAAGCAATTAATTCGGCGCACGCGTTGCGACTTAAATTTCAGTTATTCATGAAAGGAAAAAATGTTTGAAAATTAAGCACGTCGTCGCGTAGATCGCGAGAATCCGACGTCATTATGGAAGCACCTAAGACCGACTGCGGCGGCTCGAAATTCGAGTACGGAGAAGACGGGCGCGCGTTGCCATGAGAAACGCGAGGGTTCGCTCTCGAGAGAGCGGCCTCGGAATTCCGCGCGTCGCCGTCCACATTGTAAATGCGCCGAGCAACCAGACGAAAAGTAGCGGCGGATCACGCCCGGGGTGGAAACATCAGCTGGAAATAATGTTTCGTTAGGCTGCGTGTTGCGAAACGGGAAACGATATTTGCGACGCTTTCAGTCTTTCCATGTATATATATATTATTGAATTGTGCAATTTTTGAGCAATCGAGTCGAGGGAGAGTGGTCTTACTTTATTCATATATATTTATCAATTTATAGGAGCCGATCGAGGGGTGGGGGACGTGTATTAATCGATATTAGTATAAACATGGTTATTGGTTTTGTGACTCGAGTATCGAAATGCAAGATTGGATATCGAAAAGCGGACGGCGATGGTTAAAATATATATCAATATTGAAATAATTTAAGAGGTGCTTTGATAGTTGAATCGACTGGATTCATTCATTATATTGTTTCCTTTCTTAATTTGTAATAAACAATTTGAGTTCATTCATTTTTTTTATCGTGTTTTTTCAACTTGCAACAGAAGATTGTCGATTGGTACTCACTGACAATCATCAACTGATTGTCGATTTTGTTTTCACACCTTTAAGTAAATAATATATCATCTCAGACATGAACATTTATTACATATATATGAGCTGCTATAATATTTGACGATTAAAACGTCGTTAATAAAAAGTTCGTTCGAATAATTGATTGCGAATCATAGATACAATTCGTATATTAATTTAAAAGGAACGCGTATCAAATATATTTGTTACTTTACACGCATTTCACTTGCGGTTTATTAATTACATATAATCAATTTACTAATATGTTAATTAAGTATCCCTTTCGGTATTATCTCGTAAACATTTATACTACAAATTCAAGTTTGTTCATCAACAAACTAACAAATTACATTTACTCGCAGCACCAAAAAACTTATTGATTGAATTATTATTACGAAGCATGAATTAATTCCGTATACAGAGTTAAACATGATATGGTAAATTGAGTGAAGCTTCTGTGTCTAGAATTATTATTACGGAAACATCGAATTAATTGCTCATTAATATATTACCGTATATCACATTTTTCGCCATCCTTCGATACAATGCTTTTCTTTTATACGTTTATATACGTATATATATAAACTTCACCTCGCGCATGTCACGGTATTGCAATATTCGATCGAAATAACTTGAGAAAGATTACTTTTATAAAGCGATAAAAATTGCCCAACGCCTTGCGGTATTATATCGAAAATTGTTGTTGCCTAATCGATGACCTTAGAACATAGAAAATCTGTTCCAACGAAAGAACTATTCTTACAATGGAAAACAATGGTTCTCCTAACTCGAGCCGATATACCTCGATTTCGTCAACAACAAATCGATGAAAAAAGAGTCGTCCGTCGTTAATAATCAATTAACGTCGCGAAAGAAAACGAATCAAAGACGGAACAATAGAAAGGAATCGGATCGTTGAGGTTAAATAAAAAAGAAAAACAAACAACCATTTGACGGTATCGGCATGGCATCTTATCCTCGTTCCAATTTTGATCCGTATCTCCGGTTGAACCGTTTAAAACAATGATTCGAAAGCCATTAGTGCCGCGCACCATTCTGCGTCCCTTCCGCAGTTACCGCCGTAGCGGCATCTTTATCCGCGCATTTGTCTTGGCGCAGTCATACGCTGGCGCAAAAACGCGAACCGTCGGAAGAAGCGGCTGCGCGGTCGTCGCGATAGACACGCTATATGGGTGTTATCAATTTGTTCGGCGGACACCGACGCGCCGTCCGATTTTGGACTCGCGAAGCGATCGCGCGCGCACGCTTTTCCGCGCAACAACAAATAAAGGCGCCCGCGGCGTCGTCGGGAGGCGCATCTGGTTGGGTCGCGGCGGCGAAGAAAAAAGCGAGAGCGTCGCTCCGGAGGAGAGTCGATTCTCGGTAGACGAAGGGACCACCTCTGGAGCGCTCTCCGTCTGCGCCCGTATCTCCGTCCGTTCGTCGCGGCGTTTCCTTTTCCTTCGCACATGGCAACGAGCGCGACGAGCCAAGTCCTGGCAGGCTTCCCTCGGCGGAAGAGCGTTCACTTTCTTATCGCCGGTTGCCATCGGAATTCCAGCACGAAGGAGAACACGCCAGCTCGGTTTGCGCGCCGGATCGGCGCTCGGTCTGGCGCAACGCCGAAACTCAGTCGATTGACACGCGCGCTTTTCGTCGCTCGGGTTCGCGGGACCCTCCGCCACCGGCGATTCAAACAGGCGATTGACGCGCGCGATGCCATTCGGCCGCGCGACACAACAGCAAACGGCGTATGTTGAGACCAGCGATCGAGCTCGAAAGCGACCGTGCGCTGAGCGCAACAAATCAGGAGGTATTTAATTCACTCGGATCCGTCTAGGCCGATGACGTTTCGTGGGAGAGGTCGCGGCTATCGTATTCCGCTTGTTTGCGAATTAATTTCAGCTTTCGAATCAAACTGCATTATTTGATTTCCACTGTTTGTTCCGCGATGATGTTTTCGTAACCGCGAGTGCGCTTTTGTGAAAACTTTCATCTACGCAAATGAAACTTAAATATCGTGCAATTATGTTTTAACGGGTTCGTATTTTTATGCGCGAATACTTGCATAATGCGATGCGGACATTGCGGATGTCAAAACGGAATTCGCTTTTTATTTCAATAATAGAAATATATATCTATATATATATATGTTATAAGTGTATATATGCGTACGAACATTACGTATTAAACTCGTTCTTATGAAACGCGCGCAAAAAATATTTTTCTTAACAAGCTTTATATTGATTTTATCAACCCATTCGGAAATAACCGTTAAAACAATAAGATTTTATCTGCTGTCTTTATGGATAGTTCTTTATGATAGTCCATTAAAAATAATCCCTCGTAATGTAAAACAGAAATATATATCAGACCAAAATATGTTTTCACGTAGCAGTATCCGTATTTGATAGAGTAATTATTTTTTTATGAAACAAACGGAATAACTCCCGCTAACAATTTTTTATGCAAAAAATTATCCAACGTTCGCGGTCAGTTATTGGTTTTCGTAGTTAATATGTTGAGATGAGTTGAGACATAAAACCATTGAAATTGTTTTTAATTGTTTAAAAACGGACCATGATTGTGATTTTTATGTATATATATATATATATATATATATATATGTATAATAAATAATAGAGATAAATTAAATTGATCAAATATTATATTAACT
>JABFQC010001600.1:0-18743 GCA_022817085.1 Psilanteris sp. ZL-2020
ATTCATTGTTTATTAATTAACAGTTTAAATATTGAACTGCTAAAATTTCTTAAAACATAAACATGAAAAAATTAAATGAATTCGTATATAAACTTTCCTATACCTATAAAATACATAAGTTTACCTAATACTTTGTTTACATATATATGTTTAGTTTGAGTTTATTATATTTTATTATTAATCATCTGACAATCAGAGGATTTATATTAAACGTTAAATGACAAGCCATTTTTGATAAATTAATTTAAACTGACCTATAGAATATATAATTGTATTATTGTATTTTGTATTTCGATTTGAATTAGATGATTCTTCTAATAACTGAATGATGATATATTAACTATAAATGATGTATCTTTAGATTGCAATCTTTTAACCATAACCAGATCATTTTTAAGAGTGTGGGATAATAATAAAGCTTTCTGCAGCATAATTTGTAACTGGAAATTTGCTAGTTTTGCTATGAGTAACTTGCACGATATTAAATAATTACAATTGAAGACAGTATTTGACTATTTTTCTTAGTAAATCAGAACTGAGAATACTTTTCACGTTTGAATTTATAGTTTATAATTTTTATTATGATAAAAATGGAAACACAACATACACGAAATATAATTATATAATCCTAAAGACATATTATTAAATAAGCTATTAATATAAACACGATCAATCAATTATTTTAATTGCAATTTATAATTTATTAATTGCCAAATTATTAAAACATAAAAATTTCGTGAAATATTAATTCCTTTTACTATTTTTATAAGTTTGGGCACCGATATTATTCTTTCCATGTTCTTCCAACAAGCGTAATTAATTAATATGCTTGATCTAAATTTCATTTTTGTTTACTATTCATAATCGTGAAAATCAACGAAATATTTAAATAGGATACAATAAATTTATAAAATTTAATTCAGACTTATATATTTTGTTCTTTGAAACTTCAACTTAGTAGAATTAAATATCGTTGTTAGATAGATTTTGTCTAATAAATCTTTCTTTACATTAAAATTAACTTCTTTTCAATTTATTAAGTGTGTGATATATACCTTTGTCTCTTTATGTATTTTCTTGACGTGATGCAGTAAAAAATTTAATTATGTTTTATTAATTAATAAGAATTAAACACACTGTTTTCAAACAATCTTTAAATTTGCCCACCAACGTCGATACTTCAGAGAGATGATATACAAAATTATATAATACATATAATATCAATACTTTATTTCATTTTATATATCACGTCAAATATATTACACGAATTAATAATATATTAATATTTTATATATCCATACAATAATATGTAATATGCATTTCGTATATCATTTCATGTATGTATTCCTCCATGTATAACAGCAAAGAATCCGCAAATATATTATTATAACTATTTGCTTGGCAATAAAAATTATTTTTATATTAGACAGTATATTTTTTACTAAATCATCGAAAGTAAAGAAAAGAAATGAAAATATATCGATAATTAACCTTTGAACCGCCGAAACATGATATATTGAATTTATGTAATGCACTGAATAAACATACCATAATTCATATTTTTACGGTTATTCGTTGAATAACGGTTCAAAGGTGAACAAGTTTTGTCATTTATACTCAAAATCATGTTCAGCGACCGCAAGCATTCGATTTTAGTAATTGGTATTTTTTCCCCGTTGATCTCCAGGAAGCCGAACTATTGGTACGACCCAATGCGTCCGATGAAAGCAATATTAACACTACTTGTGACATATATATCCACGCATTTTCATATAGTAACCAAACAACTGAAATAATAATTTCATCCAAAATTTCAAAAATTATTCGTAAAAAATATATGATATTTATAAGCAGAAAATGTGCAACCAATATAATGTTTTATTTTACATGGAAAAGAAGATAAAAAAATTGTATTTTAGCGAAATATTTGACGCGTAGCATGATACAATACATCTTGTAATAGAGAATATGTATGAATCAACATTCAAAATAGATATTATTCGTAAAAATAATTCAAACGCGACATTGAATTATTTTAATTGCTAAAAATAAACTGCATTTGCTAATCCAATATGATAAGTCATTAATCATCGTTGTGAATTCTTCTTTTGCCACGAGCTTTGATTCAACTCTGTGGATGCAATTCTACACCAATGAATAGAAAATACATGAATTTTGATGACATGATAATGCGTAACCACCTTGCCCGTCAATACATGATTTCTACAATTGCATGCGATTCAGGACCAGTGCTTTTCTGACACAGTAGATTTAGTCGATGCGAACGCATTCCCTTTTTAATAATCCTTTACAACTAACTTGCTTTATTTTATGTAAAATGTTAATAAAAGTGGTCCTGAATGACAGACTAATGTAATGAACGCGCCCTTTTTGTCCACGCTCATTATAAAGTAATATAAAAACAAATATATATTTTCTTTACAAATTTTGTCATTTGAGAAGAACCGTCGTTAAAAAAGTGAACGTTAAAGATTAATATAAAAGGCTCTGTCATTAAAACTAAAATTATATATGAATTTTAAGATTGAATTCTACTGTACTGAATTTAATATATTACTAGAAATATATTATAATGATAATTGCAATATGGTTGTTTTACTATTCATGCTAGTTACTACTTAAGATGGCTCTTCAAGGCATATAAAATAATCGTTTAATCCTTTTCATTAGAAATATTATTAAATTTCTTTTGAATTATTCAATTAAATTTGACTGCCATGTCGTTTTAAACTAAAAATATTATATTCTGGTATTAGTAGGATTCTAAATTATAAAGTATAAGATTATAAATTACACACATATTCATTTTCACTACTAAAAATCATTATACTATACTATTCTTCCTGTTGCCCAAAAACATAACTCTAAGTTTGATTTTGACTTCAAAAATGTAAATTCATTAATATACTTACGCACGCACATGAATGATATAGTTGAATTAAAGAAATTATTTTGTTAAGTTTATTTTGTCAATTTTTCTGTGAAGTATATGATTTCAATAAAACATTTCGTAAATATTTACACTTTTACTGAAGCTTTTAATATTTTTTTACAAAATTAGTGTGTTGAATCAAATAAAAAACATCAACAAAATGATCGAAGTTGAATCATATTTTGTTGATATAACAAAACTATTTGTTTAGTTAAATAACAACAAAACTGTTCTGTCGAATGAAACAAAATTTTTTTGTACCTATAAAATATTTCGGCACGGAAAAAAATATAATTGACATTTTACTATAAAATAAACGAAACTGACCCTGGATGAAACAAAATTCCAATTTATCTCGCAAAATATGGTAAAAATGTAGCATAAATAAGAAAGAAAATATTATATTTATGCTACTATTTGACCATAATTTATGAGACAAATTTGATGTTTGTTTTGTCCAGTGTCAATTTCGTTTATTTTATAGTAAAATTTAAATTATATTTTTCTCTGTGTAATAAGAAGAAATTAGTGTATTATTATGATATACGAGCATTGACAGGATTGAAGATAACCAACATACTATTCACTACCACTAAATTTTATTTTTTTAATCATCTTATTCGGAGAGATATAAATATGTTTAAACAATTCAACTTTTCTGGTCAAAAATGATCCCATTTAAAGTTTTGCGAAACAAAGCCAAAACGAGATAAAATGCTAAGCGATGTTCACTTGTTTCAGATTCGAACGGCAGCGGAGGTCGCGGCAACGGTCGAGGCGGTGGAGGTGGCATCGGAGGCGGTGATGGAAATGAACGAAGAATGGTAGATATAACAAGGGATAAACCGATTAAAGTTGCCGTTAGAGTGCAAGTGCCCGTTCGAGATCATCCGAAGGTGAGAGCAATATGGCGCAAGTATAGTTACAACGTCTTTAAAGATATATATATAGATGATAAGCGACGCTAAATTCTGAACAATTCTCGGCAATCTTTTCGATGCAATTTGCTTGAATAAAGTCGATTTAACTATATTAAACTATCTTGATTGTATACAGAAGGCGAAATTTGTGTTCAAATTAGCGAAGATTACGAAATAAGATAATATAAAAACTTGTTCGTAATTTAATTAACGCGTTGCTGTAAAGTAAATTCGTGATGGGCATTTGAAATACAAAACGCAATGCATCATAACGTAAATTGTATTCATTTTGACGTCTAATAAACCTGAAAATAACGGATTTGTTTTATTACGCATCATATTTAACTGCTTTCGTAACCATTACGAAATAATAAATTGTCGGCACATCGGTACTTTATACTACTTATTTTCGAACGTGATATTTTGACATAATAATATAATTCTTTTCATCAAACCTCGCAATATAATTATAGTGTTTCGTTTAATGGACGGTATTTTTAAGTTTCTGTTGTTGATTCAGATTATATGTGTACTCAAAAAGTCATATAATAATAAAGTTATAAACATACGAAATAGATGACGTTTTTTACTAACGGATATTAAAGTTTACTGTGTACGTTTTTTCTTACTATTTCATTTTAACAATATGTTTATTGCATATTATAGGTTCAAATTGGTAATTCAATAGGGATAATTTAAAATTGTTGTGTAGTTTCTCCAATTTATAATTTGTTATAGACATTTGTTATACTGTAAATCAAGATTTTGTATTATTTAATTTATTTTATAATTTTATATTTTCAATGTATGATAAGTGACAATTTATTATTTATGTAATTGTGTAAGTAAGAATAATTATGCAAAATCTCATTAAAAATTAAAGATACAAGTGAATACATTGTCCAAAAGACGACGTATTTCAAAATGCATCATTACTAGAATTATGTTATTTATTTCAATATTTCAACGGGCAGTCAACCATTATTACAAGTCAATATAACAATAGAAGTGAGGTGCAGCAAAAATATTATCTAAAATATAAATAATATATATGCCAGCTTTTCTTTTTAAGCCAAATTATTTAATTGACAGTAATTTATCTATAAAGTTTATTAATACACTGCGAGAAATATAACAGAAATTTTTACTGTTTTTAACAGTAATGCAAAGACATGTCGGTCAGATCCTGAATATTACTGTTTAAACAGTAATTTTTGGTGGTAAAAATTGAACATGTTAAAAAGAAAAGAGAAAATTATTCAGTTTATTCAGTATTTAATGTTAAGTTTAACGCCAAAATTTCTATTTTACTATACATATCTTTTCGTTACTGTTAAAAACAGTAAAACTTTCTGTAATATTGCTCTCAGTGTATAATATTACATTTCAAGAATAAACCGTCATATAATTTGTTTTCTGTATTTTCATTTCTTTCTAAAATTTTCTGTAATTCATGAAATCAGCAATTCATTTGAACACAAATAAAATACACATGTGTGAAATTGCCTAATACATTGTAACTGTATGCAAATAATTGTTTACTTTTCATGCATTCTCCGGAGTAAATTCCGTCTACGTAAAGCAGATATGAAAATGAAACTATTCTTACACTAATCGCAAACGCTGTTGTATGCAACAAGTGAGAAGTTGACTCGTATGAGTTTGCTGCATTCGTCACTTCCCACTAGTTGCACAATATACCGTCTTCAACACATTTCCGTTATTATTAATCTTATGCAAATTTGACTAATAACTTCCATATATAAAATCATAGTTTCAATTGATAAAAGCAAATAAATATTAATATAGAATTAAAGATCTTAATAACTTCATAAACAATAATCACATAAATAAGTGAAGTAAAAGTATGTAATTTTGTAATAAAAAATTATTTCTACAAATTAATTGTAACAAGAAACGAATCCAATTCGAAAATATCTTAAGAAACTAATTAAACCAAAGACGAAAACAAACTTAACTTTAATTAAAAGAAATAAACGAAAACTGTAATATATAATTATCTCCTTTTCTAATGTTAACGTATTTCTAAACTTAATGTAATATCAATTGTTTTAATCTACATTAATACCAGTTCCAGTTTTACAGCTAAAGAATTAAATGGAATTTATACGAAATTGTGGATAGAATAATTAAATATGCTCGCACATTGTTAGCATTTAAATTTTCGAATTATAAAAAAGCGTTTATTTAGAGTCTTCGAATCGAATTCCATTAAAATATATTTACGAAAGACATCACATTCCCTATGTTTATTTTCATTACTATTTGGGATATTTAAAAAAGAGGATTGAACGTGATCCTTTAAAAATCGTATTATTTTGAAGATAATAATATCGTTAGACGATAAATTAACATAAAATTAGGAAATTACGCAATACCATTTTATTTTCTTTCTCCCAAACGTCTCGTAAAATTCGCAAATGCATGATTCCTATGTAAAATCCATTCAGAAAAGATGCAGATTCCACGTCAAATCGACATTTTGAAATAGCAACAGTCATTTATTATTTTCATTTTTATTTTTCTCTATAAACTATAGCTAAGCATTACTTTTAACACATTTCATATTGATTTTATTTGTTGCTAGTAAATAATTATACATACTAATAAATTAACAAATATTACACTGAAACACTAAATACATAAACATAAAAATATCTCTCAAAGCCGATACTCATCAAAGGTTTTACCGTGCGTGTCACAGAGGATGATTGAAAATACATTAGATACATAAAACTTCTCTTTATCGAAAGAAAAATCGCAACCTAACTAATATGAGAATAACTGAGAAAAATATTCTTTATATCGTTCAAATAGTTTTGTAATTATATATTATAATATGAAAATTCGAATAATGTACGTTGTATATCAGCTTATTATAAATATATTAGTATAAATGTAAATTTAAAATTGCCATTAAGTTTTTATAATTTATTGGATATTAACATGTTAAACGAATATGATTAAGACCTAAAGTCAACAATATTTTGATACGCTAAATTTATATACGCTGAGAGAAATAAATGACGAAAAATTACTATCCATATCATTAATTCGGAATCATAAGAGAAAAATCATAATATTTACTATTTTTAAAAGTAATATATTATGATAAAGTAGTATTTTTCTATGTAAAACACTTACTTTTTCCTTTAAAAAACAGTAAATATTATTCTTTTTCTCTTACGATTCCAAATTAAGAAAACAAAGTAATTTTTCGTCATTTATTTCTCTCAATGTAAAAATTGAAACTATTACTAGTTAAGTAAACTAAACTAAAGTAGTTATACATCAATAATCCTTATAAACTAATACACATTTATATGCTTACGATCAAAAATCAGATTTCCATTTTCTGCAGATTCATTTAAACGGGTTTGCAAAGTAATTGTATAAATCAGTTGCAAGCTCTCAACGACCGATTTGCTTCCAAGTAGACAAAACGGTGGAAACGATGTGTCTTTTTGGCAGCGATGCCATCACAATTGCATGTGTCGAACTTAACATAAACATTAAACAAACTTCAAATACACGGCAATGACGGGAGTTCGTGCTAAAACGTAAACCAAACTTCACATAAACCCGATACAAGCGTAATTATAGTGTTAATAAATTTAAAAAATGCAAAAAAAAAAAGAAAAAAATTGCTAAAAAGAATCCGCTAAACGGTGTGGATTTCGGGATAAAATTGGAATGAAATGGTCGCGCAAATAAGGCAATTTTCTAGATCTTCGTGCCGCACGAAATGCAATTGTTCTTGAGAAAGTTTGAAGCGTTTGTTTAGCGCATTGTTCCGCGAGTCTAATCCGAGCTTTTTCCACAGTTCAATTTCGTTGGCAAACTCTTGGGACCAAAGGGCAACTCGCTGAAACGATTGCAAGAGGACACAATGTGTAAAATGGCCGTCCTCGGGCGCGGTTCCATGAAAGACCGCCGGAAGGTAAGCGCGTCATATAAAAGTGGCAAAGAAAATTGTGTCGGCTATTATGTAAGTTGCCATCCACTGTTGCTGGATTTCGTTTGGATAAGTTGTTAAACAATCCCTTTGAACGCTCGACGTTTCAAAGGTACAAATTCGTTAATCTTGAACGAGAAACGTGTCAGTTCGTTTCGTTTAAAACAAAAATGCAATTAAGCGAACGGCTTTCTTCGGCCGACGAATTAACGGTCAGATTAGTTCGAATAAGAATATCGTTTGGATTATCTGGTTTAGGGTTGTTTGTGAAAAAACATAACTTAGTGTTTGATACAATGCGAAAGGGTTATAATTAAAAGTACATTCAACGGAACGGAGATTTAAAAGAGTGTTTTTTTTTTCAATTATTATTTTAAAAAATTGACAAAAATCAGAAAGTCCATTATTGATACTGATTTCATTTTTAATTAATTAACGCCTGTAAGTTTCATTTTCAAAAATAGAATAAGTAATTCAAGATTGAAGAAAGGTTGCTTTATTAATTAATTTTATTAATATATGTATTTAAATTAGTTTTCCTACATCAAGACATCAGATATCTTAAATTGTCAATCACTAGGTACTTTTAATTTAAACACATGATGAGAGAAACAGTAAACTTACATTTAATTGTTATTTTATTATGATAACGTATTCGTATAAGGTAAATCAGATTTTACTTATTATAAATGATATTTCAGTTATATTTATTATAACAGTCATTTATAAAATCTTAATATAGTTTTAAACTAATTAATTTGAAAAGTTATTATTCTAAAATTTGAAACAGCATAAATTTAAATTATACCGAACTATTTTGAGTTACTGTTTTAGTATTTATCAGTAATAATCAATCTTTATTGTATAGTTACAATACACTCGGAGCAATTTAACTTATAAAATTGCAGTTTATAACACTAATTTCGAGACATTAAAGTAAAAACCTAAATATTACTGTTTTTCTTGCAAAAATACAGTTTTTCATACCAAAATTTCCTCCTGTTTTTTAGTATAATACTATTATAAACAGTAATTTTTAAAATTTTATTTTAATGTCGCCAAATTATTGTTATAAACAGCAATTATCTAAGTTTAATTTTTCTGAGTGTAATAATTATATTTTTTAGTGTGTAGAGTAATTTTAATTTCAAACAGTCACAATTAAAATTTTGTTAATATTTAGTTACGAATATAGAAATTTTATTTATGGTAGAAGTTGTTTTACTTGAAAATATAAAAAATATGAGAATATGAAAATTCAAAGTCAAATTATAATATACTATATGTGCGATCATTTCCCTTTCATAGCTGGCAAAGTTATCTTTAAAATAAAATTCTGATCGTATACGCTGAAGAAAAGCGAAATAATCTTTTTTAAGTAATTAAGGGTTATAAATTAAACGTTATTTGTAAGTTTTAATTATTTTTACGTTATGAAATTGAAATTCTTGTAAACTATAAAAATTCATTTAAGACCATAGTCGCAACAATAAAATGTAAGTGTTTCTATAAGTGTATAAAGTATATATATTATTTATCCTATTTTAATCTATCTATCAATCTATTTAAGAATTTTATTTATATTAGTTTAATTCAATTTGACGTGGAATTAAATATAATTTTTTCTAATTTCGTATAATTATTCAGATTATTTAATTTTAAATAAATTATTTAGAATTTACTCATTATAAACTGAAACGTAGCAATAAAAATTTAATATATAATACAAAATGTAATAATTTTTCATAATAAAATATCTTTCAATTTAAAATAAACATCACTTTTATTAATAATAAAACCATTCATTTTATTAATAATAGAGACTGACGTGTAATAAGTTTTTAACTCCATACGATATATCAATTAAAAATATAGAAGCATTTAAATAAAACATTGCATTATTTGAATTACGAAATAAAAATATTCAGATTAATATTTACTTTGTTTCTTAAAACAAATTCGTTCCCTATAAATTTATTCACATTCTGGTTCTTTTACTTCGTACATTTTTATGCTTTATCTTTATTCCTAGCACGTTAAATCTCTCAACTTCTATTCGTTAAATTCGCAATATTTTTTTTCGACTTCAATTTTTAAACTTAATCAACTTATCAATAACATCTATTTCCCTTTACCGTATACAATGCATGCTTTCAATGTTAGTTTATCTACTAGTTGTTTTACTACGTATCTGATTTCTTTTTCCCTCATAACTCATTTTTTCTCTTTCTCTATATATTTCAACACTCCCATTTATTGACTGTAATAAATACTACCTAAATACATTTAGCCTCCCGATAATCTTACCACATTCTGCTTTTTTCATATTTATTATTCGCGCGAAATTTCATACCTTAACCTTTTATAAATATTTTATACTTTATAAATATAGCTTAAGAATTGATCAGATATATTTCTGCATCAATGGCCACCTAACTCATTTTCGAGTTGTAACTTATTATTTACAGTTGATTGTAATAATTGATGGATTAGTGCATTATCTTTTATTCATTGTTTTTATTATTATTGTTATTATTATTATTTAAGGTATGAAATACTATAATTTCCTCTTACCAACATTTTCTATGAATTAGGAGTAAGCAGGTTCTTATGATTAGGACCGTACATTTAGGACAAATAAAGTATAACAGCCAAGAGATTGTCTTTAGCAGACAAAAGTACATCAGTAATGCAATTAGTCGACTATTTTAAAAATGAAGAAGGCGTTCGGTGTACTTGAGAAATACCGGTTAATACGGACCAGAGAGCACTTATAACAAATAGTTGAATGGTCTAAGAAACCTCAAAAGTACAAAAGGAAAGTGCATGATAGGAAAGAGTCTCTTTAAATTCCACGTCACTGTCTAAAAATGGGAAAAAATCCTGATTCTGAATGGATTATAATACACAGAAAACAAGGGAAACAAAAAAAACGATTGCGCGGAATAGAAAGTTAAATAGGTTATGTATTGATCAAACACTACCGTCATTTGTCTAAAATGGATAAAACAAAAAACAAACTGGACAAGGGTACAGAATGAAGTGTAGTAAACCTTCACTTTATACATTACTTAATTCACCAGATGCACTTGCAGGAAGCTTAAATACGGATCTACACATAATCACTGTATGAAAGGTAGTCACAGACGATTTTTTGAAACTTCGAAGAATTCTGAAAACTAAAAGCGTAGACCTAAAAATCTTCGTGGAAAAATAAAAAAACGACACAACAAAACCAGATTATCATAAAGATGATGGTGGAGAACGCCGTGATGCTATTCAAAAACCAAAGGTCGAAATAGGATGGGGCATTTTAGTGTTAATTCGGCACAAAGATGAATCAAGATGATCTGCTGTGAGTATACCTTAAATACAGAACTAAGAAATGTTCGAAACTGTCAAGATACAAACAAAAGTAAACGCTGTATCGAATGCGAAGAGCAGAGACCACAAGTCATCTACCTGTACCGCATATGTGAAATGCATGATATGTACCGAAAGAAAAACAAACCCACATCCCTGACAGAAAACTATTTGCGAAATTTCTCTCGTGATAGCTAATGTCAAAGAGTAAGCAAATTTTTTAAGCTAATGTAAATATGGATAGAACAAGTGGTATTGGACGCGAGTTTATATTTGAAGCTGCAATAATATCAATAACATCTATTGCTAATATGTATTTCTAATCCAACAAGGTAATTTCAGTTTTTCTGGACAAATTAAATAATTTAGAGGTTTTCAGGTGTAACCTTTCATGTTAAACAGTTTATAGGACCTTTCATGGTAACTGAAATTTTTATCGTAAAAACTCTCCAGTGAGGTAAACACTGAAGTCCAAAGGTAAAATTATCTTGGAAATGCTGGATTAGTATTGGAAAACTTTAATTCTAGGAATTCGTCATTCCGAAAATCTGGTTACGTAAAACGATTTTGAAGATTACCCTATTGTCTAAGAAAATAGTCAGAAAAGAATTAATGACCTAAATGATCTCAAGGTTCATGTAGTCCAATGGAAGCGACATTGAAGCATAGGTTCAAACTTTATGTTAAATACTATATTATCATCATCAACTCTGTCAACTTATTCAAGATTGGAATAACATCTGCAAAATGGATTTCAATGTCTCTACTCTTGCATATTTAATCGATACCTACCATAAATAGCACGCATGTTGAAACTGGTATGTTCGTGAAATACAAAAATATCTGCTCTATACACTGACATAAACAAATGAGTGCGAGCAGCTATATTTCCTAGTTAAATGTATTTGTTAATATAACTACTATTTTTTTCTGAAACAATTAACAAATAGAGAAATGAACAAATTATATTTTGTTAATATAATTATAAAAGATAGTTGATGTATTTTTTAAATTAATTCAATTCTGTATGCGGTTTTAATACATAATTAATTATTTGAATTTCTTTTAATAGTTCATTCAACTATATAGCTAGTTGAGTTAAATTTCATATTTAATTCATATAAACATCGGGTTTCAAGATAATCTTAAATATACCTAAATTTATTTAATTTCCACGAAAGTTTAATAGCTTGTGGTTAATGCTTCACGTTCGGAACTAAAGTCGTGCGTTCAAATCCTATCATTGGGTAACTGTGATTAATGTAATAATAATATATTTTTATCTTTAAATAAAAACATCCTCGAATTTAACTACAGAATATAGTATAATTAATTAATATTTAATTAATTAATTTTTAGTTGAAAGAATTAAAGTTATATTTTCTTTGATTATGTTAATTTCAACACTATCAACTATAGTTTAGTTGAAACAAATAAAATAATTGTTCGCATAAATACTAACCGTGATAATATGAATTTTATCAAATAGTTGTATGAACTATAAGATATCTGAACTTGAGATATTGTCTATTATGCTATGTAATAAATTCAACTATAAAATTTAGTTCCCTGTATACAACCATTATAAATAGTTAAATTAACTATATAATAGTTTGCAGTACTATGATTTCTGTCAGTGTAGAGTAATTATTTATAAACTAATAAATGATCCAAACAATTAGAGGAACGCCAGAGTCAATCTGCATTCGGTGAGTTACTTGATGACTAAAAAGACCAAAGGTTAAAATACAACAATCAGCAAGCACAGAACCGTGGAAACCCTTGTATTACAATCTCTTGCAAATTAATACGCAATAAAACTCAACATTTATAGGATAAACGAAAGATTAAGATATATTACAGCTTATATGAGCATACAACAGTATAACATCCTGCAACTCTAGCAGAATTGCATAGTCTTTCCTACTTGCTTCTAAACGACAACGTGACTCCACCGAGACCACATAACGTGCAACTGCAGAAAAATTCTGTTGACAGATGACAGCAATGCTGGACACGAGACAATAAGGAAGTTTGGATGGAAGGAACATCCATCATTACTGATAACAAACGTGTCCTTTTTTTAATAAAATTTAAATTAAAATTTTCTTATATATTATGGCATGTCCCCACCAACCAACCTTCATGCAATACGGAAGTGGTACGCGAATAGGAATTAAAGTTAAAAAATGTGAATTTTAATGGGTTAAAGACCCATATCATACATAGTTCAAAAAAGCAAACACCAAGTAGTTGATCTGTGTAAAGTTTTTTTATATTTTATAATTAGAAATTTTAATTAGAAAATGATACAAGAAGTTTCATAATGTAAATTTATATTATTGTATATATTCTTTTACATGTTCGACTGTTGTAGCTAAGTACAGCTCTTTAAATATGATTTTACGCGTAATCTCTAATTACTTATCCAACATTATTATTATCTTATTCATCCACACATTTTTTACTGCCGTGATTCTCATCAGATTAAATCACATGTTGCTTCCAAATACTAAATCTTATACAAATGTATAGTAGTAAATTACTTTTTATTCTTCTTGGCTCACATTTAAACTATAATTTAAATTTGATTCTTTCAATGAATTATTTACGTCATGATAATGACGTCATCTAATTATCGTTGTGTAATTAGATTACCAATTGCTTAAATAATTTTTGATTATTTCTTCAAATTATATTAATTCTAAGTAATATTTATATGTAGTCATACCTCATAATTAAATT
Organism: Psilanteris sp. ZL-2020; assembly: GCA_022817085.1. Lineage (NCBI taxonomy): Eukaryota > Metazoa > Arthropoda > Insecta > Hymenoptera > Scelionidae > Psilanteris > Psilanteris sp. ZL-2020. The sequence goes on from JABFQC010001600.1 coordinate 13,958, forward strand.
AGTATCATTTAAATCATGTAATTTATCTGAATCTCATATAGTTAAAATATACGTTAATAATAGTTTAAAAGAATTATTTCTGTGAAGGAATGACAAATTTTATGAATAGATATACATATATTAATTTGCACTTATGTATTTTCATTAAATAATATAAATTATATTTATAACAAATAAATAATATTGATGTATGAATAAAAAATAATCTTGGATGATTTAATTATACGAATATTGATTAAAACTACAATTACTACAAATAATCGTTTTATAAAATTAATTTAATTATAATTTGTCTTTGCATTTTATATATAAATATGTAATTATTTATTTTTCTGAATATGCCAAACTGTCTTTATTTAATATTATAAAAATGTTAAAAAATTGAATTTCTGTCGGAAAATATTTTATTCTTTCATAAAAGTCTCATAAATATTTAAAATTGGTATTACAAGAAAGTCACTTAGTGTCGAATTAAAATATTATGAAGTTGTTCGTGAAGAAAAGATGACCGATTCCTTGCCGGTTACTAGATGTTCACAAGAACCGCGCTATTCTTCCCTCATTTATTCTTCTTCAGCTTTTGTTGAAATAACCACGATCCTTGGTAGGTTTAGACTTTTTCTCTAACTGTCGATCTACATTTTCTTTCCTTTTCCTCATTTTTCAAGTTTACCAAGACCTTTGCAATTTTATCGATCATTCGTGACTCCAGACCTGACAATCGGTCACCGTCATTTATGTTACAAGTTGAAAATCCACCTTGAGTATGTACCTTGAGTATAAACAATTTTACTTCTAGATTATCACAAATTTTGAATCACTTTAAGTAAAATGATCTTAAAATAATCTTTAAATAAAATAATAATCTTTGAAATTAACATTTTATATAAAAATATGAACGTTAATTAAATACTTATGAAATGAATGCATTTCTAAAAATTACGTTTTAAGGTAACTATATATACATATATGAGTGAAAAAATACATAATTGGCAAAATTTATAACGATGTCAACTATAACTGTATTTATTAGATGTACATTACAGGTATTAATTATTACTATTTTACATAGAATGTTTGGAATACATCATATAAGCACAATATATATATATATATGGATAAACGCATATACCAATTATTTTTCCGATAAAAATATTTTTATAAAATGCACAAGGTATTTTTGAACTTATAAACTGAATGTAACTTTCTCAAATAATTTTATCGTGTAAAACTAATAAATTTAATAATAACAAACTAATAAATATATCGTATTTTAATTTTATTTTATTATAAATTAATTTTATTATTTAAAAATTACTTAGGAATTTCTATAAAAATACACTCGTATAAACGTCTTCTTTTTATTGAAAGCAATTATCGAAAATGTAAGAGACGGTGAAGTTTATTTGAAATGTAATTTAGACGAGGTAAATGTTAATATATTTGTTAATTAAACTGCATTTAACGTTAATAGAAAATTATTAAAATTGTGTATTCATAATGAAAATTGTTTAATATTTAGAAAAATATTAAATTCATAACTATAAACAATAATATTAGTATGACTAAATTATTTTTAAAATTATTCTTGCTCTAATAATTTTAATTACATTATTATAAATAAAATAAAAATAATAATTACTAATATTAACGCTATAGAATCATAGAAGTAATACTATATATTATATAGATATTTATATTTATACACAAGAACTAATAGCAACGAAATTGAACTACAAGTATAAGTTAATACTTTTATATTTATACTTTATATATTTTAATACTTATAATAACTAATAACTAATTGGAAACTATATATAGATTCTACAAACAAAATTAATATTTTACTCAATACGAAATTAGATATTAATAAGTAATGTGTATTTAAATATTTCAGTAGTTTGTATCGAGCATAATTTATTTAAAATTAATCAATTTATTAAATTACTACATCATATATTAAATAAATATAATTATATACAAAAATATAGAACAAAAGTCTTAACTTTTTAACCAAGAATTTATATTATACATACATACAATCACTTTCTGAATATATAAATTAAATACAATGTATTTGAGCATCAGATATTTATTATAATTGTTAAAATACTTAAAAGTGAAACATATATAGGAAATATATAGTGAATAATATAATAATTTAAAAACTACAAAACCTATATATTTATGCCTTTATATACGATTGCGGCTTTAAATTAAAATTAATATTTTGTTATTGTTATAATGACCCGAATATATAACAAACTTATGATTGTAATAAATAATATAAATATTAACAATCAAAATTATTTAGGAGGAAGAATTAAGAGCCAGTGGAGACCCTAAATTTTCGCATTTAATGGAGGATTTACACGTAGAAATTTCTGCATACGCGACACCGGCCGAAGCCCATGCGAGAATCGCTTACGCTTTGGCGGAAGTTCGACGCTTTCTAGTTCCGGTAAGTGGATTTTACTGAATGTAATCTATTCCAGGACCATGAAATTATCAGTCGCGCTTATTCGCAAACAGATTACACTTTAAGGTAGTCCTTCTATATCGGTCCAACTTTATCTACACATCTAACGAATGAATTAAATTTAACTCATCATAAACAATTCAATTTATCAACAATTTATACATTAATTCGTGAAAAATAAACAATTTTCTAGGAAAACTAAACACTACTTGATTCACTACACTGAGAAAAATTTCTATTAAAAATTACTGTGCCAAACAGTAATTTCGATGCAATGTTTGTCAACAAAGAATAATTACCGTTAAAATACAATAAAAAATATAGGGAAATCGAAAACAATGTTTACGATATTTAAGTGTAATTTTTATGTGTCGACAAACATCGCATCAGAATATTGTTTTGGCACAGTAATTTTTAATAGAAACTTTTCTCAGTGTATTTATTATAATAAATTAGATTTCCTTTAAATTTTCTCGCACTATCATAATTATGCTATTTAGTTAAAATTCTTTATTCCCTTAGAAAATATGATAACTTTATCCATAGCAAAAATCCCGGTTAAAATTTTTAAGATGAAATAAATTAAAATAATAAAATTAAACATATATCGGATAGAATTTGTAACTTTGTCGATATGTCTCTACAAAATAGTTGCTGCACAAGATAACTTTTAAAATATGATCCTACTTCAATCATAAATTTACGCAAAAGATGAAACTTTGTAATCCGATAATAAAGTATCGTAATTCTAAATAGTCAATAGGCAATATCCTGAAGTTTTCGTGTCTCCTTATATTAATTCCAATTTATACGTTTGAAACTTTTCGAGAATATTATTTAATTACCTCATTTACATATTTATTTTTAATAAAACGTCATATATAACTGTAATTAATATACGTATGTATTCGTCAAATTAATCACTGAGATATAACAAGAATCTTTTCATAACATTCTCAATTCGAAATAATTCAGTTAAGAACATAAAAAACGATAATTGACTAATTTGTTTTACTGGCATTCTGATATAATCGCCTCAGACATAGACACAATAAACATTTAATTTTTTTTAGTGATCTATGAATTAATTTTACTGCTCTTATTGTTTTTATCCATACTTGTAGTGCAAATTCGTAAACGAAAATATAAATAAAATAATATATAGAGAATATATAATTTACTAAATTTATAATAAAAAGTTTATTATAAGATAAATAAGAAGGTTCGAAAATCGATTTTCAGCATTTTTGTCTTTGTCTTAATTATGCAATATTATATTTTTATCTCATTAAATCAGTACTAAAATCATATTTTAGGACTCAGCCAACTTTGAAATTTGAATTCAGAATACTCACTTTTATTACAGATTGAATTGTACGTCAAGATGTACGTTACTATTACTGGAAATATGTTTGCATTAAAATGATAAATCTAAAAATAAGCTCTATTATTATAATCGATAAAAAAATGATAATAGAACTAATCTCATTAATGTCGTCCTTTGACTATCTAATTGCCTATCTATATAACTATCTTACCTTAACTATCTAATACTTAAAATGCTTAATTATAACTTTAAAATGATCATTTTCAATACAAAATTCTTCGAATAAAAGTTATGTAAATATTGACGGTTTACAATCTTTAATTTTCATTTTTATTTTTTCAAATTCAAGAAACTAAAAATATTTAATTGATAATAATAAAATGACAAATCATAAACATGAAATTACAATGTTTAATGGCATATAACAAATTCACTTTAATGTAAATTAAATTTAAATTAAATGACAAAATTTAATTTTAAACGTAATATTTGTAAACATAAAAACGTAGAAATTTTAAAATTGTATTTGATAATTTTACAAAATTCTTTATCAATAAAAAATGATGGTATTATATATATTATATGCTCATTTAATCTAATCGTCATAGAAAATATTATTTATCATATGACCAAGAAAATTCTTATCGAAAGTACACATGATCTTCCATCTTTAACTTATCCTTTTTGATTTTTATTTTCATTTCATCGTTCTTTTTGGATGATATTAAATTAGTATTAACGAAAATTTTAATCAATAGAAACGTTTGAAGAACATTTCTAAAATACTTGTTTGTGTAGTGAATATTTTGTAATATAAAGCATTTTAAGCAATATTTAAAAAAATTTAATTTTGAATCAGAATATGAATATGAAAGACTCGTCGATTTTATTCAAAATGAATAAAAATTTAATATTATTGAAATTTATTTTTCAATTACATTCACTTTACCTATTCTATGTTAATAATGACTATAAAGTTT
>JABFQC010001601.1:0-18719 GCA_022817085.1 Psilanteris sp. ZL-2020
ATGTTAAAATAATCTCCCATTAACAAAGAATTGCCTGAATCACTTACAGAAAATAAATATGTTATTTAATAATGTAGTATTACAAAACACTAACTCCGTTACGTCAGTCTTGAAGCACCGCCTTAAAGGATTTTAAATTCTTGTGCATAAACTGTTACTTTTTCTCTGCGTGATATAATGCGCGGGATCAGTTGGGAATTATAATTAATTTTCGTTGCTTTTTTTTTTAAAACAATATTTTTTTTTATAGTCAAAGGGGCATTTCGTTTTGAAATATAAACATTTTTTATTCTGTTGGTGTACTTTGTATTTCGTTGTTTTTTCAAAGATCTTGGATTTATTACTTGTTTGGTTTAGATGCATATATTTATGTATATGTGAAGTATTTCTTTATTTTCTTCTATTTAATAATTAAACTAAAGAAAGTTATATACCTATATTGAAATGGATATGTCATATAAGGAATATGAAGATAGAAATATAGAATTTCTTGATAGACATTATAGACGGAGTCAATTTCATCTTAACCCGTGTGAAGTTGGCAATGAATGCAAAATGTGGGATAACTCTGCCGCAAGCAAGTGAACTAATAAAAAACTTGAAAATATAAAATCTAAATATGTGTCATATGGAACTTTCTCCTAATATATATATACTTTTCTTATATTATATAACAATATAATAAAAGTAAATTCTGCTTTCTAGAAATCGGGTTTCAGTTTAATTTTGATGACTACATTGATTTATAAGATTTGTTTTATATTTATATAATATTGCTAAAATCAAGAGTCCAAATATATATCTATATATTATGTATTTTATAAGTTATTTTAAATTTAAATGTGTAATTATTTTGCAAATATTACAATAATTTGGTTGCAGATTTAAAAGAATTGATTTTTTATTTTTAGTTTTTAATTTTAAAGAATGCAAATGTATATTAAAATTTAATTTTTAATTTATAAAAGTGAAATCAATTATTGTAAATTATAAAAATTAATATCACATATATAGTTAGTATTATTCTTCGAAATCGTTAAAGTATGGTTGACTATATAATTAGGAGGTATGCACGAAAATTAAATTTGTAAGTTTTTTCTTATATCTAATATTTTTAAAACAGATTGCAAAATATTATTACTGACGAATATTGTAACAAAATAATTACTGTATCATTCTTATACACCTAGAAAAACAAGAAGCTTAAAGGTGCGTTTTCGTTTGCGATTTGTCGCCAGCGACGGCATATTTTAAGCTAGAGTGGGAGTGAGAGGAATGATATCGTTGATCTCTCTTCCACTACAGCATACAAATACGCCATCGCTGGCGACAAATCGCAAACGAAAACGGACCTTTAGACGCGAATATGAAATTTTAACACCCTAAATACATCATAGATAGCACGGCTGTAGCAGTTACTCACTCTGGCGATTACTCTGTCGATAAAAAAACATTTTTTTATTTTACTTATTTTATACCTAACCTCGTTAAAATTAAAACAAATAAGTTTCTTCTTTATAAAAACACATACAAAGTAAAACAAATGTATCGTATCTCTTTCAAATTATCAAATTTATTTTTTCTTAAAAACGCGCGCAATGCCATCTAGAGGCACTTGCGCGAAATCGCTGATCAGACTTCAGCCGCTCAGGCGCATATCGTACTCTTGTCACGGGAAAAGTCGTGTGTGGAAATTTAGTGTGACGTGCAGATAACCCACTTGGCCTTTTGCGACTCGAACGTTTTGCTCCCGAAAAAGCCGGTACAGTGTGCACCTCAAGCCCCTATATTCGCCGGATGAAAATGATTTGCCTCGTTTCATCACTCGAATGAGCGTACGTGTCAGCAAGTTCATCGCAAGACCGCGCGCACTTTCACAGCTGGTACGCTATTTCGACCGATCACTTTAGCACCTCAATTCCTTGAATTTGCTGTGAGTTTATTTCTGTTTATCGAACGTGCTGTTGGTTACATTATTGATCTGTGCTTTCTCAATTTTCCATTATCTTAATACAAAGTTTAGAAAAATAACTGGATAGTAAAGTTCAAGTCCTTATATCTTGACTTGCAACTCTATCGTGGTGAGGGGAGGGGCGGATTGTCATTTTATATTACGCTAGCTGTCAAAGCTGGGTTGGTTTTAATAAATTTGTTTTACAAATTTCTGAATTGCATTATCATTACGTCGAACGATAAGGACTCATTTAAGCGATGAAAGTGTTCATAATACCAATGAATTTAATTCATAGTTTATTATATTTTTTTGTTTATTTATTGAGGATAAACATGACTGAAATAGGATTAGAGTATACATTTTGTATTTATAAATCTAGAATGAATGTTATAAATGATGTGTTGCCTTATTGAATTGCATATATGTATATAATATTTTTTATTTATAATATTTATAAATGTTGTAAATTATAACTTTACAATTATGTATTTAAGACCATGGGAATTGTTTTAGATCATTTCCATTGTGTTTTAAACTTCACTGGTACCATTAACAGAATAATGCCTAAAAGCTCATACAAGTATTTAGCTTGAATATAATGTGATGATTTGTAGTTTAATAAATGTTTACAGTGTGTAATTGCATTATTATAATAGTATATTTTATATTAAATATTCGTTGTAACACAGTATTACATTAATTAATAATTAAATAGTGTTATTTTGTTGAAATGATTAATTTTTTTTAAATACAGATGTAATGTTGAATGTATTGTATATCGCTGTTGACTGCTAATTCTATATATTTATGATTTTGTACAAATTAACTCTTCTATATATCATGCGATTCATCATGGTATTTCAGCGTGACTTTCAATTTTATTAAATCTAGATTGTTGAATGTGGGAATAATTAAATTTGTATATGATTTATATATTGTATAATAATTATATGATTAACTAACATAAATAAAAACTATTCTTGAATTAAATTAATGAAAAATAAGGAATTATTAATACTATCAAATGAAATAATATTAAAAATAATATAATATTAACTCATTTTAAATATAGTTTATTTTATTTTAATTATGTTATTAAAGAAATTTAATCAATTTTAATTTTTTTTCTATATTGTATTATATTGTAATTTTATCAATAATACTTAATTAATATATTGGTTTTAATGTTATATTATTTTAAATTATATAAAAGAATTGATTTTATATAAAGTTATACTCTTAAATTAATGCAATATATTTATAAACTGGACATAGTTATTACCATTTATCAACTATGACTAAGGATTTTAATAGTTTTGTTTGTAGAATAAATAAAAAGATAGTTGACCTTAAAAACACATTCACCTTAAACAATTTCTTATTTTTTTCATTTCTTCACTAATTAAATGATATTTAATTAAATTAGTATTACAATTGTTGTAAAATATAATTCATTTATTATTCTTTTATGATAAAAGAAAAAGAAATTGATTTAGTTTTTGTTTAAAAGTTGTTGTTTATTTTAATATGGCAACTAAATAAGATAATATCATTGCATAATATATGACATTAATTATTAAACAACCATAATTTATGATGTTTCTTATTATTGTGTTATTTTATATTTTAATAAATGTAAAAATAGTTCATGTAAATGGTTGTAATTATTACTAATTTAATAATATAAATTTACTACCTATATCATTTATTAAATATATATTTTAACAATAAATAATTTAATAACCTTCTTACAGATTGCACATGATTCTAAAGTGAAAGGAGATTATCAGTTTTAATATGAGTGTAAGTATAAATAATATCTTAGTTAGACTACATGTGTTCTAGTTGTTTCATAGATTGTATTGCAAATGTAATAACTTATTATGTTACATTTATAAATATTTAATTGTTTTATATTTATTTATATTATTACATTTCATAAATAATAGAACAAGTTAAAAAAATTAAATTAATTATTAAAGCAATGATATTCCTTATAATATTACTATTTTACATTATAATTTAAATAAATTTTTTATTTATTTGATATCATTTATATGTAATATAAGGAATAAATGAAAACAAATTAAAACTTTATTATTAAATGCAATTATATTAAATAGAATTATAATTAAGTAGCATTAAATGAAGTCATTATTGATCTAAGATATCATATAATAAGTGATTTTAAACTTTTATGTATTAAACAAATAATTTTATTTTACAAAGTTTACATAATATTAAAAGTAAATTTGTATTTTCAGCAATCAGAATTACCAATATTTTACTTGAATTTCATTTATAATTAATATTTGATCTTTTAATGAATTTTTAAAATTATTGTTAATTGGTAACTATTTTTGCATAAGTATTCAAATAATATTGATCTATAAAACCTTATTCATATATTATTTACATATATTAAAAATTTTCAGAATCCTTATCGTGCTCGACCTGGACGGTCACGAGTTGAATCTTCCATGTCCTCCAATTATGGCATGCACAATCAGAACTCTTGGAATCTGATGTCTCAACCACGACCATCCATACCAAACCAAAATCCTTATCCTCAGAATCCTTCCTTTAATCAACCTAAACAATCGAATGATTCATGGGATTGGGGTACAGATGCTCTTAACAATGGCAATGATTCTTGGGATTGGAGTGTAGATCAACAATCTGAAAATCAGGTGCCATTAACCTCTCAACCACAGCCTCAACAACAGTCACCCCAGTACCAATCCTATCAATCTCAAAATCAACCATCATCTGTTTACTCTCAAGAGAATTATTATAAAAATGTGAATGGCAATAACCGATACGCTCCTCCAGTAAACGCTTCACCCACCTTAACAACTGTCCCAAGCAATAACGAACCTGTCCATCAATTTTCAAATTTTAATTATGACCAACAACATCATCAACAGCAACATAATCAACAACTGCAGTCACAACAGTCACAGCAACAGCAGCAACAATTACAACAACAACAACAACCACCACCATTACAACCTCAATCTCAATTACAGTTTCAACCACAACAGCAGTTTCCTTCACGACCTCCTTCTGCTAAACTACAAAGGGAAATTTCAACAACACCAAAATCTCAAGAAGCATTTATTCAGCCATCGAATACTAATTACAATTGGAATTCAATGGATCAGCCACAAAATCATTTGCAAGAACAAAATACAAGTACTCCAGTATGGGTCCGTCAACCACAGCAAGTAAACGAAAAATATAATCATCAGTGGTCTGAACAACAAGATAGTTCATCAAATCAGATTCACCAACAAAATACAACTCAAAACATGCAAACGTGGCACCAGCCGGAGAATTGGACTCAACAAGAAACTCAGTGGAACCAAGAAACTGCCCTTACGCCATCTACACCAAATACTGAAATACCTGAAGACAAGAAAAAATTGGTGCTGACTCCTACTGCAAGTTCGACTTGCTTAAGTGAAACTGCCAAATATGCGAAGGATCGTCAAGATTCAACAGTTTCAGAAAGTAGTAAGGCCTCGAGTAACTCAAAGAGTCAAGATAACAATGAAGTTGATTGGAATAATGATGTAGAATGGGATACAGTTGGTACTACTGATGTTGCAACTAGCTTTAATCAATTAAGTTTGAACAACGAATCTATGAAACAGGATAAGAGTAGGATAATGCCTGTTTCTAAATTAGAAACTGAAGATCTTCCTGAAAATGTACCTGTTCTTCAAGCGGATGAGAAGAATTCCATGAATTATGCTCAGAATGAAGTAACCAAGGCCTCGTCCAGTGGCAATGTGGAGAATTCAGGGTATGATCAGTGGTACAATCACTGGGGAGTTCAGGAGAGCGAGCCTACTCAGTGGTTCGTTGAACCAAATGTAGAAAATTATGAGAACATTCAACAACCAAATGAATTTTTGAATTTAGAAGTGGTTGCTTCTAAACAGCAACCGGAAAGGAATCTCTATGGATCTAGAGATTCAATTAATAAGGAAACTCTGGATAATGATCCGAAAGTTGCTGTTAAAGAAATTCCCTTAAATTTACAAGATCAGAACAATGTGGAAGTAGTGCAACAGAATATTCAGATGGAACAGGCTCCAGAGAATTATGAATTTGCATCGAATGATAGGAATACGTTTCTGGAAACTGGTGAATTAACTGATTCTCACCAAGAGCACGAATCAACGCCACCGAGTCAAGATGATGAAAATGACGAGGTGCCAAATGATATTCCATTTTTGAGAGAAGTACCAGGGCAATCGAGCTCCATAGATCGTAGAAATGATCCTACTGGACAAGAAAATTATATACAGTCTACCACTAGAATTGCTAGAAACGATCCATCTGGTCAAGAACAACAACTACAGAGGACAATGCCAGCTGATAGAGTTGAAAGAAGAGATGTGCCTTCTGGCCAAGAACGAAATGTTCCTACACAGAGGAATGAATCGGATGCTATTGGTAAAATTGAATTATTATTTTAATTGTTTTATAATATTATATTAATATATGTTTACAGTATTTGTACTAAATATATAGTTTAAAGTTTAAACTAATTTTGTAATTTTAATATATTTATTGAAATATGTTTAATTTTAAATATAATATTCAAGGTATTAAGATTTTTTAATAGAATTATTTTATGCATTTTAATAGAAAAATTGAATACTATTTTGAACAATTTATGTATATTATCAATATTGTCAATTTATTGATAGGTTCACATATTTTTAATTGAGTTAGATTATTAAGGAGTTAATGTATTTTGTTGCAGAACGCAGAAACATTCCATCTGGTAGAGAAAGAAATGTTCTTCCACAACAATCTCGTAATGATCCATCCGGTGAAGAAAGAGCTATGATACAAGTTCAAACTTTACTGGAGTTGAATGAAACACGCGAAATCCCTGGTAGGGGTAATGAAATTGAAGAATCTGATCTAACAGTGGACACTGGTGTAAGACAAATTCTTGGCAGTTCATCACCAAATGATGCTGCTTCAATATCTGATGAAAGAACTAGCACTCGAGTAGTTACAGGATCGCAAGAAGTTTTGAGTCCAGTTCGTTAGTATTTCTTCATGATTGCATTTTATATAATTATAATAATAAATATGATATAATAATTATAATTACACATGAAATATTCATATATTATAGTTCTTACAAAAACTCATGTATACAGGATGTTAAAAAATTAAGTCAGAACCAGCTATATATTTAATAATATACAAATATTATGTAAACATTTCTCAGAAAATATTTAGATTAAAACAAGTTCTAAAGTTACAGTATGATTAATATAATGTTTTAATGAAATAGTATACTTATATTATTTAAATTTAAAATAATTGTTATATAAATTTTATTAGTTATGAAGTATAAAAGCTGTATCAAAAACTTTTTATTAATATTTTATATTTATATTTAGCTATTAATACGATGCAAGATATACCAACTGAATCAATGAACAAAAGAGAAGAGGCTGTTGGTGCTTCCGTTAGAGAAAATAAAGATGTACAGGGTGCTCCTAATCAAAGAGATGCACATGAAGATGGCGATGACGAAGGTTCTGTAAATAGTAGAGATGGAAGTAGAGAAAGACGCAGAGACCCTAGTCCTGATCGCCGGCGCTATGATTACGACAGGAAACCTTAGTAAGAATTAATTATAATGTTTTCAGCATCCAAAAAATATACTATTTTTTATTTTATTTTTTTAAAAGATAATTTTAAGATAATAATTACTATAAAAATGATGATAATAGGGTAATTGGTATTTATTACTTTTAGAAATACAAAATAATATATTCTATTTAGGTAGTTAATACATAAAAGTGTATAAAAATGTATAATTATTTAATATACTGTTTTCACGTATCTCATGCTTTTATTTAATTAATTAATAAAATTCATTTAAATCTATTTACAAATAGTAGTAATTATAATCTTAATTGTAATAAAAGCGAAATAAATGCGAAATTTATACCTATTATTGACAAAGTTTAATTTCATAATTTTACAGGAACTTAATATTAAATATTTTTATTTATAGTTACGATCGTGAACACGAATATGAAGATGATTACTTTTATGATCGCCGTCGTGGTAACTATGATCGTTCATTTAATTCACGTGAGGACTTGGATCGTCGTGATAATTTATACAGAGATGATGATCGTAGACACCAAAGTCGAGATGATTTAGACCGAAATGCTAGAGATGATGATCGTAGAGATCATCGAATAAAAGATGATGTAGATGATCGTGATGTTAGAAGGAGGGTAGACGATCGTAGACGAGATCGACCTGATGATATAAGACGTCGCGATCGGGATCGTGATAGAGAATATGATATGCGTTTTCCAAGAGAAAGGGATAGAGATAGGGAATATGTCGACCGAGATAGGAGAAGGGACGACAGACGTCATAGAAGATATGATGATTATGACCCTAGGGATCCTTACCGCAGAGATTATTATGATGATTATGCGCGAAGGTAGTTTTTAATAAATTAATTGTAATTTGTCAAACACTAAATATGTGCTGATATGATTAACAGACTTAAAAAAAGTATCAATAATAATTAATGGTTTTTTTAAACTTATTAATTTATAAATTAATGTTATACATTTTCTAATTTAAACTGATGTTTTGTATATAGCTCACGTCCATCAAGTAGATCTTCTTACAATGATCGAGAACGGGATTATTATGGCAGAAGTAGAGATCCTTATTATTATAATGGTAAATATAGTTTCATAGTTTTAAATAAATTAATAAACAAAAAGAAAGTTATATTGAATTTTTATTATTATAGTGTATATGTTATTTCGTATAATAATAACAGTAGTTAAAATTGTTTTAATATGTTTAATATTGTTGATATTATGTTTTTTAGGTTATAATTATGAATATGGTGGTACTTATAACAACAGTTACTATGCTTATCTGGAAAATTTACGACAAACGAATCCAGCAGCTTACGCAGAGTGGTATCATAAGTATTATGCGAATCAACACGTGCAGGCAAATGCTAGAGCTTCTTCTAATTATGCAGAAGACCGAGCAAGTGTTCATTCTGGACAAAGTTCCTGCGATGATCGGTAAGAAAATCTTTATATCATTCTTAATAATGTATAGTGTATATATAATAGTTGATTTTAAATGTAATAAAGTATTAATTTCATCTAATTTTTTATTTGAATATATTTTATATTATAATTTAAAATTACTGGTGCATTGACATATCTATTTTTAATACAAATATATACAACCAAATATATAAAGTTTTGATATAATATTTTCCATTCCATTACTCTATGAATTGAAAATTGAACGTTCGCATGTTTAAATCAAGTTATTCCCAAACAAGTGCCCTAAAACATCTTTCAAATAATTTATTATATACTCCTTGTTTAAACTGTGCATGGATTGGAACATCCCCTAGAAGACACACTACTGTTTCTTTCAATATAAATAGGTACTCAAGTACTTTATTTTTTTTTGGTAGTTTGGTTTTTGCAAAAAATTGTATATTAAATAAGTTATAAATAAGTTTATATTTAGGTTATATCTATCGAATAAATATAATTAATTTGTTCTTAAATTATGTTGTTTCTTTAACTCTTTTAATTATATATTTTCTTAAAAATTTGTTTATTTTTAATAACGTATAATTATATAATTCTATTAAATATTTTAATTTCATATAATAAATTCGCATAAATTTGGTATAAATTTAATAATATGAAATGTGTAACGTTAACATTAATTTATATAATTAATTTAGGAATTGGATTAGATTAAATATATTTGATTAAATTTATATAATTTTTAAAGTAAAATGAGAACCTGTAATTTTGTTTACTTTTGCATTTTTCAGATTTTGATGATTATATTATAAAACAAATATATTATTTAATTATTTTAAGTTGTTTAGTTGGCTTAACAATTTTCCTATGTAAAATGTTATTTAAAACGTATATAAATTAAGATACAATGATTAAATTATATAAATATGTTATTCAATTGATTAAAAAAATATGAATTGTTAATAATGTTTTTAATTTGTATTTTAGATCAGCTAGTGATAAGAGGAATTTAACAGATATATCAGTACTGGAAGATCAAGCTGTTGCATCCTCTAGACTAACACCAACTAAATTTTCTACGTCACATGTGAAAGGTATTTTGATATATGTTTAAATTATATTAATAATTTTTTATTATTAAAAATAATGAAAATTGTCTATTAATCAAACATTTTAAAATGGAAAATATTTTAAACTTTATTGTGAATATATTCTACATTACTATGCATTATTATTAAACTCAAAAGTAATTATCCTTGTTCCAGGTGCTTTTTCAGTTGGTTCTATATTGCATGTTTATCCGAGCTATCCAGCTGATGGTGACCGAGCTCGAATTGACTTTTTCCGCGTGGATAACCTTTTGCAACAAGATGCCTTGGCTCGAGAAATAAAGACTTACCCAGGACCTTTAATTAAGCAAGTGTAATTAATGATAATAAATACTCTAGACATGCATTTATAATCTCAAATTTCTAATTGTTTTTATAAATGTGTATTTAGTTAGAACTACATTATTTATACGCATGTGGAAAAATTACTTTCATTTGATAATAAAAAATAATAATGTAAATATTCATTAAATTATTTTATCTTTTTTTATAATATATTTTTCTGTGTGTTTGGTTTTAATTAAACTAATACTATTTATTATTCAACTACATTGTTTATTATAAATATAAACAGTGAACAGTTTATGTGAACAAATAATAATTATTAATTAATATAATTAATTAATATAATAATTAATTATCAAAATGAAAAATAGGTTATTTTATGTATTTTTATTGTTCATAAATATTATATTATTATTTTTAAAAATATTGTATAAAAATTCAAATAATATACAATTTATCTTTAAAAATTGGAATCCAATCTTCTTAATTGTTTTATAGAAGATATTAAAATATCCTATAATGTCTATATTAAATATAATTTATTATAGAGGAGTAACTCACAAGAGAACAATTATTGAATATTGCGAAGCCAAAATCAAGAAAGGACCAGTTAATATGGAAACGACTGTTCAAGCTTCATACATTCTACTTTATGAATTCATGATCATGTTGATCCAGCAAAACGGGGTAATAATTTAAGTGATGTTTTAAATTTCTATCATAATTCTATCAGCATTCAACTGAATTCTTACTACCTATGACATATAAGACACTTTTCGTATCACTTGTACGCCCATTATTAGAATACGCCTCTCCAGTTTGGTCTCCAATTACCAAAACTAAATGTAAGGCTACAGATTTAAATTTCTGCAGAACTTTATGTACAAAAACTCACATCAGATGTCGAGATTCTCTCACGAGTACACCGAAGCTTATCAACAGTTTGGTCTCATACCTTTGAGACATAGAAGGTTGAGGCTGATTTACTATTCCTACGTTCCTTGTTACTAAGTTCTGAATTGCTTCCAATGTTATCTCCACTTATTATTCTAAATCGTCTAACTCAACTTGCGAAAACCTAATATTTTCAAAACCTTAAATTACAAAACAAATCTGTACCACTATGATACAATTAAACGTACGCTTCTACTCGCAAATCACATCTTTTCTGATTATGATGACCTTCTACCAAAACAAAATTTTATAAATTACGTTAACGTATATTTACAAACGATGCTTACTACAAATTAATTAATTTACCCATAAATTGAAATATCTCTTACATGTGTTATATCTCGTTTTACTTTCATCTTTCTATGGATACCTAGTGTACTTTTATCTATTTGTAGCTGATGAATGTAACTTTCTACTATTTGAATTATAAATATATTTTGTATACTGTATATAGGGCTTTAGCCCGTTAATAAATATTAAATAAATAAATAAATAAATAATTGGTTATTTATATATTGTATATCTTTAAAATGTATTGTTCTTTTAGAATGTTGTTGGTGTAGATATAGCAACGCTTTTGCTCAAAAATAAAGAAGCTTATTCATATGATGAATGCAAAGATACACGATATTCAAGTCGTAGGGAGTCTACAATATCACAACGTTCTGCGACATCAGGCGGTGAAGCAAATATTTCAGAATATTCATCAATTCATGAAAAAGTAGATAATTTAAAAACATGTAAAACAATTGATGAAGTAACAGATGATTTCCGGAAAACTTTGTTATATGGACTTGTACAAGAAGCCCTGGGTAAAAAATTAAATAACAATTTATTATATTTTATTTTAGACCATACTAATTTTACATAGATATACACATTTAACAAATATATATTTACTACATTATATTAATTGGTCATTTAATATTATGGTTTGGTTTAATTATAATAATATTTCATGTATGTTTTCAATATAGAATATGCAATGGATGAAGGTCTTTGGGGACATGCTCTTTTCTTAGCAAGCAAATTAGATAAACGAACGCATGCCTCTGTCATGACTCGATTTGCTAATAGCTTACCGGCTCAAGATCCATTGCAAACTCTTTATCAACTTCATTCTGGACGCGTTCCAGCAAGTGTCACGGTATTAACATTAATAATGTAACATTCACAATAAAAATAAACATTTAAAATTTTAATATTGAATATTAAACATTTTAAATAATTTTATATTATAATGCATAAATTATATCAATTTATTAATTAAAATTTACATTTTTATTAAAAATTACGTATTTATATTGTAATAATATTGTAAATAAATATAATTAAATTACAGTGTGTTGCTGATCCAAAGTGGGATGACTGGCGACCTCATTTAGCAATGATCATTTCAAATACATGTGCGAATTCAGAGATTAATCGTAAATCGATCACGATACTTGGCGATACTTTAGCAGCGCGTGGCGACATTTACGCAGCTCATTTTTGTTACATCTTGGCACAAGTTGATTTTTCAGTTTATGACTCAAAAGATGCAAAACTGGTTTTGATTGGTGCTAATCATCAAAACCCATATAATGAATTCGCAACCACCGAGGCTATCATACTCACAGAAATATATGAATATGCTCGAAACTTAAGTGAACCTGGTTTTACTTTAGTTGATCTGCAAACATTTAAATTTGATATGGCTATAAAGATGGTAGATTATGGGATGTTAGAAAAAGCATTGTTATATATCGAGCAAGTAGCTGTAAATATCATTAAAGAACCATCGAAATATAATAAAGGATTAATTAATGATGTTTATCAGTTGGGTGATAGGATCAAATATCATGATCCTATATGCAAGGATTCGCTGGAAAATGTAGTAAATTTGACTTGGCTGAACAATCTGGCGGATATTGTGAATAAATGCGAGGTACTTTTGGACTTACGTTTATGAAATAAAGTGTAGTTAATGTCCTGAAATTTTTATTTATTATTTATTTACTAAATATTAATATAATTAGACATTTAATTCTTAATTTTTAGATTATAATATAAAAATTTATCATGGTATATATTAAGTAAATGATTAAAAGAGAAATAAATATTGTTAAAATGACAATTTTATCATTGTATATTTACTTATTCATAAGATTCTAGAATATAATTCTCAAACATCTAACGGAATTATAATTTGTCTGAGTAGTCTTATTATAATGATGTATAAATTTAAAACAAACACAAATATTTTAACGAATATTTCTTAAACAATTAATATGAAATATGATATAAAACATATTATAAAATATTGACACAAGTGTGCTGTAATCAACTTTCTTTTGTACAAATATTAGTAATGTTTTTTAATGATCAATAAAAAAAACGTTGAAACGTTGATGTTTATAATAATTTAAAGATAATAATAACAAGATTTAACTTTATTAATAATTGAATAACAGACTGGAGAAATAATTCAAGAAAATATTTATACTCAACCAACGGATGACACTAAAACGTATTCGAATCCGGAAGTCGACTTGCCAAACCAGCAGCCTATGTGGACGTCGGTGCAAGGAGAATATCAGGATGGACCGAATTCTATGATGGAAATTTCCAGCTCGATTGATACACAACAGAGCCACTGGCAACCAAGATCATTACCAGGTGCAGTTCCTGAACAATACGAACAATCTGGTCATTTTACGCAGAACGTTGTTGAACAGAATCAATATCAGCAGCAGGATTATTGGCAGAGCCAACAGAGCTATGATTACAGTATGCAGGATTATTCACAATCAGATTGGCAACAACAAAGTGGTCAGCAGTACAACACAAATCAACCGGAAAGTGAAGCAAATCAACAACAGAATTATGGTTATGAGGTAAGTGACTGATCTCCTGAATGGTTTCGTTATACTGCTTGGTGTGAAGGTTTGTCTTCTGTTTAGCTGTTATTCTTTTAATTTGTTGTGTTTTGTTAATTTACAATTTTTTTTGAAATCAAAGTCACAAAAATATAAAATTGTATTTATTTGGAAAAATATTTTTAGAATATTGTATTTATGTGTAACTTTAACCGACTTTGTTCATTTTATGTAAAAATTACGTTATATTTTTTATAAATTTTAATCATTCTTTAATATTTAATAATTTATTTATTTAACTTATTCTATAATATATTAAATTATAAATATTTAATATTTTAATTCTATTAGTAGTTGTATAGATTTAACCTTCTAAAATGATTGATGTATATAAAATATAATATATATTGTGTGTAAGTGAATGTACCTTTTGTTAAGCTGTGTTAATTTTCTGGACACTTTAATAGATAAATTTGCATTTAATCATTAGGAGTATTTGACGTATTATGAAATAAAAAAAACAAGCGTTATTAATTTTTAAAGGCAAAGCAATATTTGTTAGTAAGTTTTAGTATGTATATATATAAATAATAAATTGTTTGTATTTTATGATATCTTTTTAACATAGTTTCTTAATCTATTAAAATTATTTTGCATTTATAATATTATTGTTATAATATAATATATAAGCATCATGAAAAATAAGAAATAACCTATTAATTGCAGATTTTAATTATTCTAAATTGAAATTTATAAAAGACTCATTTTATGTATTATATGTTTAAAATGTGAATAAATCAACAAGTAATTCACGTTTACTAGTTATTTAAAATTGATAAATTATAAATAATTTTAAACAATATTCAAAAATAATTTTTTTAAATTAAGTAGAAATATCTAATTTTTTATCAATATATAAAAATAAAATATCTTAATGAACATAGTATTGTAATTTATCTTAAATAATTTTAAGAAATACATTAGTACAATTATTATTACCTTTATTGCCAAAAGCACGTATGCTGTATTCGTTGCTGTGGTTATTCTCAGCCTGTAACTAATTTTCTTTTTCTATTCTATTATGTATTTTTTTACATTCCGAACTCTCCTTTGTATGATGTCATGTCATAAATAATAATAACATATTTACCGTTAACAATTTTTTCATACGAAATTAACACTTTTATCTTTTCGATTTTTAATATTTTAACTACATTGTTTTAACTTTTGTTTTTTTAGATTTATATTTAGAAATTATATGTATAAGTATAACAGTATTTTTATTAGTGCCTTATAATAACTTAATTGTCATATACTATTTAATTCATTAAAATATATTATATATTAATATAAATAATGAATTATTAATATAGTACTGACAAATTACATAATGATCTTTAAAAGAAAAAGAATGAAAACATTATAGATTAATGATAATGATACTAACAAAATATGATACATATATGTCTGTCAATACATAACTTGTCAATTAAATTCTATTTTGAACATTCTATGTCAACTTTTTTACATTGTATAATATAATTATTTTATTGCTTCTATGAATAATTCAACAATTTTTGTATGATTTATTTTTATGCTTTTCTTCAATAGTCCTGCATGAATGGTTTATCACTGTTAGCTAGTCATCATTTATAAATAAGTATCATGTAATTGCGTGTAAGGCAAATCCCAGATAGCAAATATGTATACACAAAACTTATACAATATTAAACATTTTACCTATTAAATAAAATATACCAAAACTTTGTTAATATTGAAGCAAATTAAATTGTACCAATTAATGTACCTAATGTTTATATATGCATTTATTATTACAAAAGTTGATATAGTTACTATACCTATATGCGCAGCATTTATTGATTTAAAACTCTTTATTCGTATTTTGTATCAAAAGTTGACTATTTCTAAAAACTATAATAAAAATGTATAAGTTCATTTAATTATAATTGTAAAAACTGTTATATATATATTCATATATTACAATTAGTTTAATATCAGTAAAGTACTGTAAATATTATAACTTAATGTTAAGAAATTAATTACAAATCAACATAAGTAATTATAAAAACGTCATGTTCAAATGTACTAGTTAACGTCTGCGTTGAATAATATCATTTGTAATATAATTAATTAATAATTTTAATTACCACATAAAAATGTATACATGAATAATTATTTCTAATACTAAACGATACTCTAAAAATTATAAAAATAACAATAAGGCCTGATAACTATCCCACATACTTGCTAAAAGCTCTGACAAAAGCTATCTGGGATTTTGTTCGAGGAGCCATTAAATAATGACATTTTTAAATTTACTTTAACGCATTCATCCTGACAGTCGGAAAGGGAGGAAAAGTCGTCAACGCCTGAAGTAAGTAGTCCGAGCTTTGATTCGTATTGTTTTCCCAATGATGCCGACCCACAAAGCTCACTGCGTCGACGCAAACCGATTAGCGAGCTACCGTCGACGGTACCATTGCTGCTCGATTCCGCGCAATATAAACCGCCCGAAAAGGCATCGCCGAAGTTCGCCAAGTACCCAAGAGTGGCGACCTCGTATCCGTCACTGGCGCCCTCTGCGAAGCCGCGTAAGCTCGGTCCGAGGCTGACAAGGCCGCCGTCCTCGCAACCGCCGGTCTTCCTCAAGTGCAAACCGAAGCCAAAGCCGCTTCCGGATGAACCTGCGAAGGACAAGTCTGACTACAGCGCTCCCAAAAAAACCGACCTCGACATTCAATTAAGGCGCTTCAAACTTGAGAAACTTGGCACTTCGGGCTCGTCTTCGGATAACGAACGACCCCTGGGTGAAGCCGTGGAAACTAATACAAGTCAGTCCCTCACGCAGTATTGCAACTTCGAGGAAAAGAAAGTCGTGAAGGTGGCGCCACATATCAGACGCAAGGACGTTATTTGTGACACGGTGGATGCCTGGAGTCGCGAAAGCGAAACCTGCGTTGACTCGCCGAGATACAAACCGTTGGTCTTCGGTGGCACGTACCCTATTGATCTGCCGCTAGAGGGCGCTGCGAAGTGACGGGCAGCACCGTCGTTTGAAACGTGAAACTGAACCGTCGAAACGCGTGTATAATCAATGATGAAACAATTACACTGATACGTATATAAACGTTTTCCAGAATTTATGTCGATGACACCTTAGTGGACATGTAGCAATAACGATGTTCATTTGATGAAAATTATGTTCAATAGTTACTTTTTTTTGTTAACATAACAAGAGTTTCATTCGTAAAGAAATTCCGGAAATGTGTATATGAGTAGTTGCAAAGGTAGTGCATTGATTAAGAGTTTTGGTGCAATTTAAATTTTTGTTTTTATTTTTTTTTGTATTTTTTTTTTTTTTGGACGAGATGTCACTCGGAGTCAATATGTGCGATTTACTTACAAATTTACGTTCTTGTGAGGTTTAGTTGTTGTTTGTTGTTATTTATTGTCGGAATTGACAATTGTTGTATTTCAAGTGGTACTTGATATTTATGATTAGTTTTTCAAATTGGTCACTTATGGCTTACAATAATGTTGATTTGTAAGCATCAGAGTTGTTACTAGTAGCAGATCATTTAAGGAATTGTTATCAATTTAATATTTAAAGATACTTTTACTAATAACAACGGTAAAGGTGGGAAATGATGCCGTTGATAATCTGTTAAAAGAAGTTGAGCAAATAGCGATATAAAAATTATACTAAATCAAGCACAAATTAATTTTTAGTGTATGATTTATAAAAGTTAATATTAAATAATAAGCATATTCTATAAGTGACAAGAATAATATTTTAAATTTGTATTGGCTTAAAATATATAAAAAATTATTTTAAGGCACGTGGTGTGGTTTGAAAAAATATTGTCAATTACAAATTACAAATTAAAAATATATTACGACTTTTGAATCGTAATTTCTTAAATAAAGTTGGTTTACGGGGCTGCAATTTTATAAATATAAGTATATTATGCATTGTTAATTTATTTCGTAAATTTAATGACATGAAAGTTTTTATAATTTATTATATTTGTTAAGTCTTTATTGCTTTTTAAAAATTTATAATACTAATTTTTAAATCTATATTATCAATTAGAAATTACTCTGGTAACTTATCATTGGGTGTATTTTAAATTTATAGTTAACTGTATATGCTTCAAGTGAATTTTCAAACAAAAATGGATTTAGCAATATATAAGTGTAGAAGGTTATTGGAGTAATTAATCAATTGAGACTGCAATAGTAAATTATATGGAAACTAACATAAATTGTAAAATAAAATAAATAAATATCTTTAAGGGACTTTTGTAAAAATAACTATTTGTTTATAATGAATTGTTTAAATAATACAAATATTTGTCTAATTCCGTGTTAATAAAGTTGTAAGGTATGAACAAATTAAACAAAAATATTAATTATATATATAATGACTTAACATTTCTTCAAT
>JABFQC010001602.1:0-18719 GCA_022817085.1 Psilanteris sp. ZL-2020
TATCATTTGTATATTAATATAATTTATCATACGCTTTTGAATGAGAAACGCTTAATATTACGGATAAAGTCAAAATTAGGATATTTTGAAAATTAGTATAAATTTGAATAAAACAAAATTTTTGTAAAATTATACTATTTCATATTTATGATAAGTTTAATTTTGGAGCAACATTTTGATGGTTTTTATTAATATATCTTATAAAATTTATTTTTGTATGTAAATATTTCTAAATCTTAATATATAAAATTAAAAAATTTATTTAATTTTTAGTTTTTAAAATAATAAAAACGAATATTTTTGTTAAAAACTTTTGTTGTTATAATTTTGTTTATATTTTGTAAATACTACTTGTGACTTAATTTATTGGTCAGAATCTCATTTTTATGTAAAAATAATACATTTAATATGATATTTTAAATATAAATAAGATTATCAATAATGACCATCGATTAATGTAATTATTAAAGTTTAAAATTTTTAATATTTATTCTTCAACTCATAAAAAAATTTAAACTACAAATTTCAAAAAATTAAAATATTATTCATTACATACAAAGTATGTAAACAAACTTTTTTGTATTCTCTTTTACTAAATTATACATTTATATGTAATGTAATATCTGCAACATTATTTTAAGGTATTTTGATTTGATTGTGAATTTTCTTTATTGAATTTTTTTACTTAATTGATCCGAATTAATAACATAAAATTTATACAGCTTTCATAATTCCAGAATGTTATGGAAATGCAATACATATATCATAACTCTTTCTTTGTCTATCCACGTAGAAACAAAGTGTAAGAGTTAATCGATGGAAATCGTTAGTTACAAAAATCCCGCCAAAAATATTTAAACTCAAAAGTACTACATATTTTTATTTTTAAAGAAAATAAAAAGTATGTCCAAAGTACTAGAAACTAATAAATGAAGATAAAAATTCACAATCTTATTCAACGCACATGAAGAATGCGAAAAAGATTCAAAAACTTTTCTTATTTTTATTAAATGCCTGGCGTATGAATTCGCAAGAACTGAAAACTATGCGTGTAATATAATCAAAAACAGTATCAGAAAATATATTTTAATAATGTGCTTTCGTGTACTCTATATTTGTATGTCATATATTTATTATATTTAGAGTATACGCTAATAAAGTAGTACTCCCAAGGGCAATGAATCGTGGAGTAATTCGCATTCATTGTACATGGTGTTTACTCCACGATTCATTGACTCTGGTTATACACGCGTTTAGAAAGAAGTTTTATAACACTTATTCGAGTATAAATTGATCGTTCTACTAGGGAAATTTTGCATTGAATTATTGTTACACCTTTGATGAATACGAATATCTTATTTTACATGTTATGCAATTTTCAATCTTACAACTTGAATTGTACATTTTGTTCACAATGATATATTTATACAAAAATGTACAAATAGTTTTAGGACTTGTTTGAGAGTACAATGCGAGAACATTAAATAAGAAAAGATTTTGTTAATCGTTCATATTGATACTTTGAACAGAACATAGACAAAAATAAAGAAAAAAAATTAATCATATAATAATGATTTTTTAAAAAAACGTTAAGTTTACGACTTCTACCACTAGATGACAGCACTTCGATCTGTTTTATGGTTGAATGTCAATAGCGACATCGAGTGGTGGAAATTTTTACTATTTAAAACTGAATGATCTCCAATGAGACGCAATTTAAAAAGAATTGTAGAAACTCCGTTCTGTTCAAGATATCGATGCTTTTACGAAGGGCCTGCATTAAGCATTCCTGCTTGATTATTTAAATAACAAAAACTTGTAAACGCGGCCTATTGATGACTCCAACTATTTATCACGTATTCGAGAGTATGAAACCCAGACTGAATATTGAAATAGGCCAACGTTTCGTATTAAGAATATTGTGATCACAATGTGTCGAAAAGTTTTATATTATATAAATTTTGATCAGTACCGGATCTGTAAAGAATTTAAATATTTGTACATAGAGTGATACACAATTTGCGTAAATTATATATATAATATGACAAGTTAATTTCACATTCGTTGACAATTCATGTTCTCAGTTAAATCGACAATAAAATTTGTTAATATGTGCCTTGTATTATATAGTTGCATCCTATTCTACTTTTACAATATGGACAAGGATGAAAAAATTAGCTTTCGATTAATCAAATTTCAGGGTACCGTATTTTTTTGTGTTAAAATAAAAATACGCTACGTGTTTTGTAACTTAATTACAATTTCAATTGTCCAATTGAGTTCCAGTTTAACAAAGGAACATGAATTTTCAGCCGAATAAACAGAAATAATCGTAAAATAATTGTAAACTTTGAATTAATTTCTATTTCGACGTGAACGAAGATGTAATCAAAAAAAACAAACTAATACTCAAAATGGAGGATTATTTTTCTAACCTAACCTCAAAAATATTCGATTTTATGCAAACACGGTCTTGACTACAATTTTTGTTAGTTTCCTCAGTTTTCTTTACACTCCATTTTCGAGTACTTTTCTAGAGCAACCATTTCGAACATTTCGCAACTCATCGTTGATTGCATAAAAAGCTACGCTCGAACATTTATTTCTAAACATACATTTGTAATGTTAAAGCGGAGTTGTCTCGATAAAATCGACTAATAATAACTGAAAGTCATCGATGCGTCTTTCTTCTACTCATACGGGATATATATGCATCCTTTAATTTCAATAAACATTCAGCAAATTCCCGAATATAACCCAACACAGTGATGCCACTTGCTGTGGATGTTAAATGCATGGTCATGTATGTGTAACGATGAATCACACATTCAAAACATCCCTCAGCCAGTGGCATCACCGATTCAACGCAACGTTGCATTTTTCGGCCAATAAGAACACGCGACCAACGATGGGTTCACTTTATTCGCCATCAAAGACCAAACAATGTCACTCGAACGTTTAGATTGGCATTTCGATCCTAAAACTTAGATTAAGGCATCCAAAGAAATTCTTTCGCCACAAACAACACCGATCCGGTACTGCGATCGCGTGTAAATCCGTAAATTACGCTGGATAAGGATATTTTTCTATTTTTATACAATTGCATTGAATTAAATTGTCGTATGGTCTTACAAAGCAAAAAAAAAAAAAAGGAAAAAGAAAAGATAAAATAACACAAAAAAAGTGCGCGACGCAGATCTGAAATTCACAAAAGACAATTCTACATTTTATACTTTAGCCTTAAGAGTTTGCGTGATCCGTGCGATTGTTTTGTACAATACGAAAGTTGCCGGCGAGTGATATCGGGGGACAGTTGTGCCTCCACGAGTAACCGTTCGTTTGTCCCGCTTTTCCTACGAGCTAGAGAAGGACCGACAACGTTTGCTCGTAGACGCTCCGCTTCCGACATATTTTATTACAATATAGAGATTATTGCGCAAGTTAATCCTTTATTGCAAATATAGAAAGAAAAACCAGTATTTTTCATGTCGTTTTGCGAACACTTAATGACAAAGCATAATGACTTTTTATCCCGTTTTATAAAAAGTAAATGAAAATGTACTTAAGGTTAGTCGACATATCTCACAAACGTTTGAGATTGTCTCTTGTCCATCGATAGCGTTGTGTGTGATAACGTCGAGAGCGATCGAGATCCTCCCGATCAATTTATCTTTCGTTTTTTTTTTCTTTTCTTTTCTTTATTACTTATTTTTTGTTTCCTAATTTTTTTAAGTTCATTCTGTCCCTTCAATTGAACTATGTTTATATAACAAATCCTGTGTCTACTTTATCTCCGCTTCATCATGTACTTTATAATGTATAATAAGTCTTGTTAACAACGAAATCATCTGTGGAATATAATGACCTAAATTTTCCCTACAAACGAATTATTCTTATACGATCATGTGTACAAATGAATTTGTCGAATGTGCATTCGTAATCGCTGATCAAAACCTATTCTTATATCGACGTTATCAAGAGTTACGTAAACTGCGTTTTTTAATTTATTGTAAGAATTGCAATTAATGCGTTAGTAAAACATGAAAATATATATTAGGGTAAGTTCCACGAAGATGCATGAATTCTTGCAGTACTTGCAATGAATTAAAAAACCCTGTGGAACAATGTTTTTATGTGGAAGTGTTATGTAAACAAATATAGTTATATGTGAAACTTGATAACGCTGATTCTTATCGACATATGATAGTGCTCCGTATTTTGGCATTTTATCAACAATCCCGACATCTGAAAAACGTTAGAAAACACGAGTTGATGAATCGAAGGCTTGTAATTTGCTGCTCGATGCGCAGACGGTCATCGCGCATATCAAAATAGTTATAATTGTGCATATGAGTAATATAGTAATCTTTTAGTAATGATTAATGAAGCGAAAAGGAATCGCAGCATTTTATATTTTTTCAATTTCATTTCAAAGATTTGAGATGTGTTTAAAAATGCATGTATTTATATAGATATCAATTACACATAGTATGCTTATTTTGTACTCCAATTGACTTTTTCAGGAACCTATTTCTGAGTCAAACTTAGATCTTATTTAAACTTTTTTTTTTGAAATGTCAAGGTCTTTAAAGTTCTCTTGAATATTAAGTTTTATTGAAAATGTTACACTTACCTTCAATTCATTTAATAATTCATCTGATTTAGATATAGTGATATAGACATAAAAATAAATATGCTGCTGTTTTCATCGTTTTTCAGATACTAATCATTACACTATTGCTATGACCATTAGTTGAACCGAATTACTTGGTACTTTGTTATAAATGGATTCACAAATAAAAAAGACTGATCCCTGGTGGCGATTTTCTAAACTAAATTAAATTATGTAAAAAAGAAACTTAAATTTCACTGCAATGAGTATCACGCAAGACTTTGACTAAACATATAATATTAACATTCACGTTGTTAATAAAAGGTCTAAGCTAGTAAGTCGTTACTTAGTATAGTAGAAAGAAAAGAGCTAAATGGAATGAATTATGGTTGAAACATTCAATGTGGATAAACAATACTTACTTTTCATTGCAAAAACTTATATTAATACTTGTACAAATGATAATAAATTTTCTTTATTTCAACCAATGCTCCTTTCAAATTAATTAAGACAAATGAACTGTAACCCGTGTAAATTGTTTAATTATCTTCTTTTATTTTATTCATTTTTCGATAATAAAGTTATGCTAGATAAAGACATAAAAAATAAAACGAAAAAATTATTAGGGAAATCTAAATACAAATCAACACATTAAATTAATTTCTTATAACTTTATTACATGAGTAGTTAAAATGAAACAATCACTAAAATGATTTACATAAATTGATATTAGAAAGAAGTATTGTTCAAAGAATACAATTTGAACAGTAATTTGTAATTATGAGAAATAAATATTCGTGGTTAGAATTGATGAGAAATGACAAATTCATACTACGTATTCAAATATAGAAAGCTTTACAGTGTCATTTATATATTTGCATAAGTTTGACTTGAATATACATGATTCATCTACCACAAATATTAAAATAACAGAAAATACAAAATTAATGTACAATCGATAACAGCCTCTGTTCTTTGATCACAATCATTTATTAGCTTCTTCCATAGCTTTTTTTAATGTTTTTTCAAAAATCTTTTTTGAATCACAAAATCCTTGTTTCGTTTTGCCAAACGAGTTTGGTCCCGCGGATGTTGGAGTTTCTCGACCAATATTTCTCATTCTCATTCTTGCTTCAGCAGGCATTTCTTCAGGTTCTTCATCCTCATCTGGATCAAATACTGATGCAACGCTCGGTTTCTGTATTGGTGTAGCTTTGACAGTTTGTTTCTATTAAATTAAAATAAATGTATATTTAGTTATATCAAATAGGTAAAATTTGCATATTAAAATAAAATATTCATTTAATATATAATAAACAATGAAATGATTTCAATAAAAAAAATAACAAGAAGTAAATAACTTAAACAAATGCAGACTTTTTTTAAAGTGTATATTTGTCAATTCTATGAATTTCAAGGATTAACTCGTTTTGTATGCAAATGTTAGATAATATTGAATAGGTATTGCTGATAAGAGCATGTATATTATTTCAAAAACAGAAAATGATAATGTTCAAATTATGTTGAGGTGGATATTAAACTTCATTATTCTAAAATCTTTAGTACAAGACAAATAATTCAATATATATTTTCTTGATTAATATATACTTTAAAAAAAATATGAATAATTTATTTTTATATTAATTTTATAGGAAAATTTTCTTATTAACAGTATGAATTTTCCAATATAAAGGGTAATGAGTAATAGAAATATAGTAAGAAAGAAGAAAGAAATTATAAATTGAGAAAGAAACAATAAGATATTTTTTACTTTGAATTATTTATATTAATCATTGTGAAAAGTTAGAAATTATGTAAAAGTTCCAATTTAACTTCTAAGTAGAATACAAATCAACTTGTATGATATCATGAAAATATACAAAGGGATAAACTGGATCATATATTATAACAAAGATTATCTTATAATAAATGGAAAAAACCTGTTTAAATCCAATAACATAATGAAAACAAAATAAAAATCCAATTTGTTTCAATTTTCCTCAAGCAAAATTCAACGTTTTTAATCAAAAAACAAAAATTATTAATATAATCAGTTAATTCCTTTTAAATCCACTTTAATCATTAATTCCACTAAACCACTAATCATCATTAATTAAAAATAAATGTTCTCAATAGATTTGAGAAAAGGAATTCAATATTGTTTCACAAAATACCACAATAAATATATGTACGTTTATATTTATATTTTTTGTCATAAATTTTTGTGAAACATCTTTACCACTACTCCAAGCTTGAAATACAACATTACAACACGTGGTAGCATAAAACCAAAATAAACTAATGCATACTCAACTCATTAATTCTCATTAAATAAAGTTGATTAATATACTCCAATTTATTAACCCCAAATAAGAATAAATTAATAATAAATACAAACGAACGAACAAACCATAAACATATATATAATTTAATTTCTGAATTCAAATTAAATTCACATAAAACTAAATTAAGCGACTTAAGAATGCACCACTACTACTAAACAAAGTCTGTCACAATTCAAAGAAACTATTGTGCTTATAAACTCAAACTCACCAATGGTGCTCCAAGTTTGATCTGGATACCCTTTTTCTGATCAGCAGACCTTTTTCCCAGTCCAAACGTAAGTTTCTGTTTGCTCGTGTGATTTTGAACCCCGCAACTCCTGTTCTCCTGCCTGTCGTCTGACCTCAACGGCGACCTGTCCCTGACCTGCTGTTCCTGGTCCCTGTCATCCTCATCTTTGTACATACTTGACCCTGACAACGTCAAACACTGGCAAAGTTCAGATCAAGTTAAACTTGGAAGATTTATAAACCAGTAATTTTCAAGCGACATGATTCTATTTCGATCAACGAAAAAGTCTTATGTCGAACAATTGAGCTTGCTTCGGTTAAACGTCGGCGCGCAAAACGTTCACACGAGCATCCGAGCGACTTGAGCGTTTGCTTTGGCTTTTTACGGAAATAAACGCGCGAGAACACAAGGCGAACGACGAGCCTCGTAATAATGCGTCGAAATTGTGCTTGAAAGAGGCAGGTTAAAAGTATGGAAATTGAATTAAACCTTTTCTGTGATCGTCAGACGTGTTTCGCCGTGACATTCTACGCTCGATCCTCCGAGATGCTGCAGCGCGTACGAGTGCACCGACTCGACTGATTCACGGCTATTATAACCTAAAAAAAACGTCGAAAAATCGTTACCGAGTGTGACAACAGTAAATGCTTCGAATGATTCTCGGAGACGCGCGACTAAAGGTTGTGCTTCGGGTTGAACGACCACAGCGCCGCTCGCTTTTCGAGCAAGCAACGAACCGCGCGGTCGGTATAAGCTCGCGCGATACGGCCGTGATCTACCTTACCGACGGCGCGGGTTTGAATTCGCATTCGAATAATTTCGAATTGTGATTTTCTATGCGTATTCGGGGTTTTGACAAAAACACACTGCGTTCAGTAACAAAAAATAATTTTATTCATTATATCGAAACATAACTTAGAAATTTACATTCATCTTGTAACCAGTTGAATTACACCGATAGGTGCACCGTCCAACTATAGTTCTGAATGACAAACAATGTACAATGAAATTGAAATGTTATATACAAATTATTACGTTTGATTACGGGTTCTGCTGGTGGTGAAGCCCTGTCGGTATAAACATTATTTACAATACCTGGGGTTGATTAAACAGCGAAATCGCCGATCAGGTAAAATTTCGTGTTTGACGAAATAACATTTGCAGCTTAAAATACGTATTAAACATACTTAAAAACATACGTCCGAATATCAAGGTGACTTCCTGGAACAAACAGATGTAATTTTAGTATTATCGTGGATTTTAATTTTATTTTTACAAACTTTGTGCATTTTGAATATTGAAAATCAATATTTTTGGATATTAATAATACAGTAACAAAAGAATACAAGGAAATTAATGAAACAACAATATAAACGCAATACATCATTATTATTCGAATTTTTGTCATTTCGAAAACTTTTCGGTCAAAATTCATCCTCAACGTTGAACGGTGTCACGTGACATCATCGAAACTTCGACGTTTGATAAAAGAAATGAATTAAAATAAAATAAAAAAAAAAAACAATTTTGCAAAATCTAAATTCTAAAAACGTATATAACTATAACGAGATACATTGGTTTAAAGGCAAAAATAAATTTTATGAAAAATTGGATTTGTATATTATTAGATTCCGTAAGACATTCCAAATGAATTATTAATTGTTAGGATATAATTTGATAGTGTCATATTTATGCCTCTCAATAGCAGATGGCGAATGTCTGATAAAGTGTTATTCATATATGTATCGTAATACTTAATATTTTTAATCCCGAATGTCGCGTCGTTATCTTGTTAGTAAAAGTTGTGTCAGTGTTAGATGACCCATAACAATGCATACCAGCAATTTCGTTACGTTATTACTTTAGTGTTTTTACAAATATATTTAGATTTTAATTTGTCATATTGGTGATTTTATAATAATTTAAGTGTGTTATAAATGAATTATAATACATATATATTTTTATTTATACAAAAAGGGAATTTATAGCAATATAATTACAATTCTGAATGATTTTATCCAGTACTCTGTTCCGTCATCGATTTATAATATTATGCAAAGTTTATTTAGATTTCTACTTTCCTTGTATGAACTGCGATAAACCTGTTTAAAGTGTTGCTATAATTATGATTACAAAAGTTCAAACAAATTTCAATTTCAGAATAAATACTGTATATATAGTATACGTATATACTATATATGCATATACACACGATCAATTAATTATTGA
Source organism: Psilanteris sp. ZL-2020 (assembly GCA_022817085.1). Taxonomy (NCBI): domain Eukaryota; kingdom Metazoa; phylum Arthropoda; class Insecta; order Hymenoptera; family Scelionidae; genus Psilanteris; species Psilanteris sp. ZL-2020. Next base: position 9,416 of record JABFQC010001602.1, read on the forward strand.
TGATATTTTAAAAAAATAAAAGTTTCTAGAGGAAAATAATTAATTTTGACATATGAAACTACTGATGTCACTGTAATTTGTAATTTCACACAATTTTCGTTATTCTGTTTAAAAATTTACTTTTCTTGGACGTAATCATTATTATAATTACTATTATTATTATTATTATTGTGAAGAAGAGTCGTATACCTATCAACACTTAATATACTTGTAACATTACAGTAATGTTATATGTCCGCCGAAAATAATATTATAATAACTTTACATTATATATAATTTTTTTTACACATTCGCTATAGTTTTGTAAGACTAACTTATTTTATATTAGTTTATATCTATTAATTTAAAAAAAAAATAAAAAATGAAGAAATTCTGGATTCTAATATTTTACAATACTAAAACCAGCGTTTGAAGATTCAAACCAAGATTCAAACCAGCGTCTCCAAGTTAGAAGACTGAACCCTAACCACTAAGCCACAACGGTTTGTAATATTCAATGCCTTAAGGTGGTTCTTCAATCGATTTTGACAGATATTGCAGATTTCGTTATATTTTTGTTAATATATTCAATACGTTTATTTTTCGTGTATAGCCACGTTTTCTCATTTTTGTAGAATTTATTTAATGTTTAGAAAATCAATTTAACATAATATTTAGCATTCAATCAGTCTCTTAAGGGCGTACTTCAAGTCTTGCTTTTGATTTCACTATCTTAATTAAATTTACATTTATTAACTTTAACACGTTATTTTACAAAATAAATAAGTAATTTCAAATATTGAAAACTTGAAAAGAAATCTTTGTATCACTAATTATAAATTATTTATAATTTTTTTAATTCATATTCAAAATATTTAAATTTCATTTAAAAATAAAGTAAAAATATCTACTTTCTTCTGATATTTTTAAACGATTATTTAATTTAAAAATTTGAATTAATTTGAATTTTTAATTACGGCATAATAATTCAAAATTATCTTATAGTATAAATATTAATTATTAATAGTTAAATTAATAAGAATTAATTTATTAACTATAATCAATGTTTTATCTTTACTTTCGCTCATTAAAATTTTTAACGTGATCAAATCGTCAAGTCTTCAAAATTCGTTAAATGTAAAAGCGAGGTTATGTTTTCCTATGATCACCGCTGATAGTTTGCAATTTGGAACATTTAACATCTTCACTCGAATATACATTTCAACCATAGTACTGTCACACCCCCCCCCCTCCTGCTGTTAACCATGTCAAATAAAGGTGGAGATGTCCCTTTGCCATTGGGAATATCTTTCGGGTGGTAAGAGACATCCTTGACTTTGTTGTACTAGACAATTACTCAAAACCAGCTCAGTGACACGGTTGTATCTTTCCTACATATGCGCATTTTACTGAAGAATCCTATTCCGCTAGGGGCGCTAGTAGTAGGCCGATTGGTTTTCTAAATAACATGTGTCACGTGAGTATGTTTTGTTTTCTGTTTCTTAGTTTCTTATTAATTGAATATTGCATTTTGTTAAATAAAATCAAATTAATTTAATTCAGACTATAAATAAATTCGCAAAATATAAAAATCAGCCTACAAAATAATACAAATAAATTCATAAATTGTATTTACATATACAAATATATAGGACTTTAATAAATGCGAAATAAAAAAGTTGTTTTTAGAAACCAAACCAAAAAGTTGTTTTTATCTTCCAAACGGTGAAGATATTAATCATGTGTTTGTAAGTCATGTGATCATCGATCTACCTACTACTAGCACCCCTAGCGGAATTGGATTTTAAGATTGAAAAGTTTTCGTTTCACTGGGCTGCTCAAAACCCATCTCATTGAGTCCTATAGGGGATAACGTGGATGAACTCATCAATTGGGTTATCAAGGGAACAATATCAACTGACAAATTAGAAGCAAAGATGGAGTTTTGGGACACCCGATATGTAAAAAAGTATACTTCTAGCAATTTTTTGGAGTTAATCAAACTGATCTTTCTCTACATCTCATAATCGTATCAATTATGAATTATCTACAAGATTACTCAAAGCCTGGATTCAAAGTTGAATACATATAATATTTTTGTGACAAACATAAAGGAATCCTATTTTATTGACTCTCTCATATACATTACATTTAGATGTTTGGAAAACGAGTGTTAATTACTATTGGTCAAAGTACTCTCTCGCGATTAATAATATATCACATTTAATACATATTAATGCCATAAAAATCAAATAATAAAAGATACAAAAACATTCCTTAATGATGTTTATAAGATCTTGTCCTTTCAGAATGTGAACCTGATGATTATGGGCAGATACAACTTAGCACCAGTCCAAAAGATGATGGATAATAAAAGACCTGAGTATTATATGAGTGCAGGCGAAGTGGACTGGCTGACCAGGTATAAAGAAGGATGAAAATCACAAAAGAAATACTACAGAATCCATAATGAAGACACCCGAGACAAAACAGTTATATCCACTGCTTTGAGATAGTAGGTCTTCTAGTCTCTCCTCTACAGAAGATTCCTCTAGTCCAACTGCTCATATTCAGTACCCTATTAAAAAATACTTATAAAAACTAATAGTTCCAAATAGAAATTATGGTATTTACAGATGCGATTTCAAAATTACTAATAGAAAGTCTTATTTGTATCAATAGGAAATAAGTAAACTAATGTATTCATGCAATTTCCTTGGACAAAAACCGTATAAAATCTAATAGGATAAATTAGTTACATTAGTATTTGTTAGTATTTATTAACAGGGCAGTTATATAGATATAAGTTCACCAAATCATGCCCACAGAATTGAACATAAAAATGTTCTCTACGAGAAGCATTTGATTCCGTTTTCCTGTCCACCAATCAGTTCATTTTGTTATCATGTATGGAGAGAGCATAATTAATTGGCTATTGGATTCTCATTTTCCCAAAGAATCTGTAGAACAATATTTAAGATCAGAGGGGCTATTCTGTAAGTGATTATTCGCGGTTTAATTGAAATCTGAACGTAGCCTTCAGTCATTATACAGCAGGAGTACGTTTAGATTTCAATTAAATCGCCAATAACCACTTACAGAATAGCTTCCCTGATGATAGCGAGAAATGGAGATTTCTGAAAAATAGTGTTGTTGCTTCTTCAGCCCGAAAGATGATGACCAAAGAGGCAATTTATAGGGATACCACCCTATTTGAAAGGTTACTCGGTAGAATATATTCCTGATTTGCATCCTATTCAAATAAAGTTGTTGATTTAACAAAGGCAATCAGTTAAACAGACAACTACAGAATTTGATTACAAAATTATACGAAACACTTAGCAAAAAAGAACTGATAATTCCGAAAAGGTCAGAAGAGATAAAAGTATATGATTTAGATGATATAAATTATATTCTAGTACAGTGCCATTATTACATGCTTAGGTTTGAGATTATATTAAATTAGAGATTTTACTGAATCTAACATTCCATATTATAGGTTATGTTCAACGGCAGCTTCAAGAGATTTTTATCTCAAAGGAGTTGTTGAGTTTGTATATACACCCTGAAAGCTTCAAATGCATTCAAAAGCTAAAAAATGTATTTTTATATATTATTATCATTATTGTATTCTTTTATTTTCATCGATAATTTAAGGTTAACTTTTAAATTGTACACAACAATTTAAAAATAATGAAATGAATCATAAATTTAATAAGTTTAAGTTAAATATTAACAGAAAATGTGATTATTTTTTTTTTATTTATTTATTTATTTATTTCAAAACACAGACATATTGTCCAATTTACAAGTATAATATGTATATACAATATATTATATATATTGATTTTGAATTAAAATTATTTTAAATGACACAATTAAATAAGTTTTTTTTATTAAAGATTATAATGTTTAAAAACAGATTAATAAAGTCATGAAATAAACAAAGAGAAACTGGTTTGTTCCTTACAACGTTATTTATTTATGTTTAGTGTCCTGCTTTATTTTGAAGATAGTCGTCGAAATAAGAAGCTGCCAAAATACATGAAACCCACATGTCGTTGACTAACAATAGTTTTATAAATGTAAATATTATTAGATTATAAATACATGACAGTGATTGGTTATTAATTGGTAAGTAATGAGGGCGAGGCCCCTCGTAACCCCTCCATCATATGCTTGGCACAATTTTTTGTCTCAAAACTGAGATAATAGTTTAATAAATAAAGAAAACGCCATCTATACGGTTGATTTCTACGTCGGAAATATATTTGTATATGAAATTTGAAATCATTTTATCAGTTTCGCAAAATTTTAAAAATATCTCGCAATTGCAGAAAGTGATTTTTTTATACCTTAAGACGTTTTTAGGTTAATTTCAGGTTAACAAAATCAATCGAATTTAGAATTTAACATATTGTATATAAATAATTAAAATAAATAATTTTTGATGAAATATAAAAAAATGTCAAAATTAGATTATTGATTGGAGTATTGAATTTCGGTTGATAAAGAAAGATGTGTATCAAAAGTCAAGAATACAGTAATATATCTGTGTATTTATAATTATTTTTATTTTATTATATACTATTATAAACTATGAAAATGTATATATTATATACATATATTTATAAAAACAAAAAACTACTCTCACCTAATGTAACAACAAATTCAAAAAAAAGTTTTAACCGTCATTTTCATCGAACATACGCACCCATTAGTTGGTACGTAGGCAAATACGAGAAATTTTCATTTTGATTAACAAATAAGATTAACATTTACATCAACAGAAAATTTAACAATTAATATTTTTCGGTGAATTGTAAACACAATACTTTCTTCTTAAGTAATCTTTAAATAAAAAATAAAATATGAAAAAATGTAAAACAGTAGAGTAAATCCATTATAATTGAATGGAATTTCCAACAGAGGTCGCGTTTTTAAAAACTAAGGATTCTGATTTTTAAGGCCAAATAGTTATGTTTCCTTTATCATCGAAGAGAACAGAACGGAAAAGTACTGCTCTCTTGACTGCATCATTCAAATAAAAATACTATTTATATTTAATTAAATCAGAACTGAAAGTTTATTTTAGAGCGCAATCATGATAGGAAATAGATATAGTACGGCACAGAATCGCGCAGCATCTAAGAAATTTAAAGATACCGTGCCGCACAACAATTGATAATTTTTTGTAAGACAGTTGGTGTAGAAGACATTATCTAATCTAAAAAAATGTTAGGGTACTATGGCCATTTTATCATTTAGTGTTTACCATTTAGTAGGCGACATTTATATATTTATTATTATTAAATCAAAAATATTAAAATTTACTTGTATGCTTTAATAATATATATCTAATCATTTTTGCACAACATGAATTAATTTTTAAAGATTTAAACGCATCGTTCTAAATTCAGCAAATATTTTCATTTAATAATACTAAATTTATCAATTATATATATATATATATTATCTTTTTTTGTTCATAGTTCACATTTCTTATTATTGTTAAAATATTAAAAATAATATTAATAATATTCAACATAAAGCATACAATATTATTTATTTTAATTACTTCAAATAATCCTTCAATAATCAACAATAAGCCCATTGAAAGCGCTTTGGACTTAATATTATTTTCAACGACCAATAACTCAGTTTGAATGTTCCCACTAAAATTGATCCCCTCTAATTGGTCGCTTAAAACCAAATCGCTTCAAATACGAATCCAACAACAGAACAAGCAAAATCAATCCCACACGTAATAAAGCCATAATCCACGTCTTCGTTACGACCAACGCGGTCATCGATTGCGCGAAAAACACCGCCATCGACTTGGTCGCGAGAAAAAACCGGCATTTTTTGGATTAACGACGACGCGTTGTTGCGTCATCGTCCGCGCGAACAGCGGCGTAACAGTCCGAGTGTTACCGAGCGCGCGATTGGCCGGGCGCTCTTGGTGTCGCGCCCGTCAGCCAATAAACGGCGCCGTCGAACATCGCGCAGACAGAAAAGATGATTCGTCGCAACTGATCCGTCGGCCCGTAGCACCGCAAGTCCGCAATTATCGTCAGTTGTATTTTGGCTCGCACGGACGTTCGTCGTTGTGCGATTAGTGTTCCACTGACCGACGAAAAATTGGCGACGACACAGTCGTGATCGCGTCGCTGTAACTGTGAAAGCCAACCGATTACTTCGACCAGAGAGTCGCTAGTGAACTTACGAAAGCCGTTACAAATTGTCAAAAATGTGGCGGATTGTTACATTGCTGGTTGCTTTGGCAGCTTTGTCGCAAGCTGACCTGATGAGGTACTTCGGGTGGGTGGGGGAAATTACAAACAGTAATAAAAAAAATACAGACTTTTGACGAAATAAATTGATTTTTTTTACTTCGCAAACAAACGTCGAAATAAACGAACAATATACGTTAAGTTGCGTTATCAAATTTCCGAGGGTTGAATTGATCGTGAAATGAAGTTACTTTGTCGAAGAAAATTGAATATTTGATATTCCTTTTAACAATGATAACAGAACGTTTGGGTTATTCGCTTTATGTATAATGCTCATTATTGGCTTCCTCCAATGTGAGTTGTGCTTGTTGTACCGATTAGCGAATTGATTTAATTTGCTAATGCGGTTGAATGTTGAAAGAAATGTTTTGTAAATGATTGTATATAAATGTGAAAATATATATTTATAGAAATATATTAAGTGAAAGGTATTGATGAAGACAGAAAAGGATGATTCTTTGTATGTGTAGAATGGAGTTATAAAAGTAACGCGCATTTACTTTTTGTTGTGAAGATGAATAATGATGCTTAGTATACGTGTATCTATTTCGTCTTTTCATAACTGAAATTAAAGTTAAATTAAAGAATTAAAGTTTATGAATCTTGTAATAGTGACTTTACGCTGGCTGTCATTGGCTTTGAATTTTATTACTCACTAATTATTGGCTCATAGTTATTTTCCAATGCTTATGTAGTTACTATTATTATAATTATTAAAATATAAAAGTTCTAGGATAACCTGGTAAATTTATTAATAGATTTTCGTAATAAATTAAAAAGGAAACAAAATCCTAGTAATTTATTTTTATGAAAGATTATATGTTACGTTAATTTTATTTAATTAAACGAAAATATATCGAGCAGAATTTAATATTAGATATTAATTAGTTAATTCGATTTAAAAATTGCAATAAAATATAATCTTTTAATTATACGAATATTTGATATATATTATATATATATGTTTGTATATATGTAGTGAGTCCCCTTTATTAGTAATTTTTAAATTTTTTACTTTTATACAATTTACTTTAATTTTATAATAAATTTGTTATAAAATAAGTATATATAATTTTACACTTCATATAAAAATTATTTAAAGGGATTTAGCTGAAATTGCATTTAAGCATATAATTGTATTAAACACACTCACTCACTTGTTAATTTTTTATACATTAATAACAACAAAAATACATTTTTATGTATTAATTCATTTGCTCTTTATCATGTACATATTAATTAATGCATTCATACATAATTTTTAAATGAAAAATTAAAATGAGTCAAAGACAATTTTTCTACTTTTTATCAATGATTATTTGCATTACTATTTCATAATAATATTTGCAATCAAATTGAAAAAATATCAATTTTAACAAAAATAGAATCAATTTATTTCATAATTAAATATTTCAGTAATTAAGTTTCATTGTTTATATCTGATAATCAAAGATATACTTATTTACAATGACTTGCATTTTTTTAAATTTGTTTATATATTATATTACTCGCCAATGAAAGAAATTAATAAAATTAAACAAAACAATACAATGTTATTCTCTATTATTCTATACATAAACGTGTATAGAGATAAAAGTTATTATTAAATACTAATTGATTATTTTGAAAATTATGTTTTTGTTTATTATATACTAATCGCTTCATTAAATTTTCTAATATTTCAATTCAATACTTCTATTAATTTATCATTTTAATAGATAGTAAACTATATAACAAAAGATGATACAATGAAAGTTTTTAAAACAACCTCATACATTATTTAATATACTTTTAGACCTAATGACTAAAGACAAGTAATGATTCACTTCATTGTTCAAGATTCTGTGCATTATCAAATTTTCAATAATTTATTGAAAGCTCAGTTGATTGAACTTTGTTGTTTTTACTTGTTATTGTCTCAAAATACATTATAATGCATACTAACCTTTGAATCTTTCTTTACTACTTTATTATTTTAAACTCTGTACAATTTACACATAAAATGCAAAACAGTCATATCAAATCTCATAAACATAATCTTATAAAACGAGTATATTCAATTAGTCATTTACATTAGAATAAAAACAAAACATTTAAATCTTTTTAAAGTTTAACAAATTAATATTTAACAAAAAATCACTAATAAACAAACTTTACACTAAAATTAAAATTTTGTTACATCTACATCCCATCCAACTTAACATTTACCTCCTTTTAACATAAATATATTGTTTACATATCCAGAGCTTATCAAAACTCTGAAAATAGATGACCGTCTCAAGAAATTACAATTTAAAGTTACTCTTTTTTTTTAAAGACAAAGTAGTGATTCAGAAATCTTAAAGTAACACTCCAATTTTTTTTAAACTGTTTGTTTTAGATTTTTTTTCTTTCAATATACATTATAACAATTTTATACTGTTTATTAATAAAAGTAAATACAAAACGAATGTGACAATAAGAATGGAGTATGTTTTGCTTTTAAGAGTTCCTGTTTATAAAATGAAGACTGTGAGATCACACTTCCACGAAATTAATACAGAATTGCATCACCTGAGATTAAGGCATGGAAATGGAGAAACACCTGAACCTCTGTCAAATTATTTAGATGCCCAGTATTATGGAGTAATCTCGATTGGTACACCACCCCAGAACTTCAGTGTCGTATTTGACACTGGTTCTTCCAATCTATGGGTACCTTCTAAAAAGTGTCATATCACAAACATTGCTTGTCGTAAGTAAAATTATTATTTGATCATTCATTTAATTTTGATTCAAGTCCATAAAGATACCTAGTTTTATAAAAAAAATTATTTATAAAATTAGGTTTAAAATACTAAATTCTAAAATATGAATATAAATTATATTGAATTACAATGTTCATAGTACAAATTCAAGTACTTAAAAACAAAATTAATGATATGTTGTCATCTAAATGTTATTTTTAATAACATTATCAATTTAATTAAAAAGGATTTAAATTATCATTCCTGTTTTATTTTCAATTTACTAATAAACATGACGTTCTATAG
>JABFQC010001603.1:0-18704 GCA_022817085.1 Psilanteris sp. ZL-2020
GTTTAAATGACATGCTCTTGTTCTATAAATTTCAGAATATAATCATATCCGTTGATTCCGCATTTATCTCATTTCTAATCCCACTAAATTAACGTATAAATAATAAGTAGATAAAATAATTGTTTAAAAATCAAATGTTAATAATTATAATACTTTCGATGCGTACATTAACAGAAATAGTACAATAAAAATACTACATGAATGGATTTGTCTCAAAGATATATATATGACAACAAAAATTTGTAAACGTAATCATATTTTTCTATTTGGCGTCGATATTGACATAAATCTTAGTTTTTATGGATAATGAGATAACAGCCGAGATTATATTACATAGAATTTATTTATTCATATGTTAAAATACAATATGCAATTTTTCAAATCACTCGTAGAGAGAACATTTTTGTTGATTCAACCAAATTTTTTTACACATATTAACAAAATATTTGGTTCGTTCAATCAGATTTTGGGTAAATGAACAAAATGTTTGTTTGGAATCATCAAAATTCTTCTCCGCGTACATTATGTTATTAAAATACCTATAAAAAATCGAATAACAATAAATGCTACGTTTTGTTTTTGATAGAACTTATTTAATGTAATTGCTAATAATTACATGAATTATTTATATACTTTTTTAATGTATTCGTCATTTTTTGTACAGTATATCGCATAAAATTTAATCTTTTATCAACGTACGTATTTATCCAATTTAACTACAATGTAATAACGAATAATATTAATTACAAATAATTCAACTCAACATTTTAATTTATTTGTTTTAACACACACAGTAAAGATATTCCACAAATATCCTATGTTTTGAACAATACTATACTATTCAAGTAACTTTTCTCACACAGTATAATATTATTTTATACATGCTACAAGATGACATAAAAATTGGAATACATTTTCTACACACAGTACAATAACGGTGTTGTAAAATTTGCTTTAAATGTATAGTATTTTTCTTATCATTATTCATTGAGATATCCTTGGAATGCTAGAAGTATGACAATTTACAATATATCATTTTTCCACGTGTATACATGAAATATTTTATTTTAAATGTCGGAAAGAATTTTCATATCAAAACACATATAGTTCCAGTATAACACGTATATATTGCCTCGTGCTTTGTAATCGGTCTTTAATATATTTAATATAAATAGCAATTTCGCTTAATATGTATATATATAAACGCATACAGCAAATACGTACACCTTTTATTAATATCTCATATAAAAATGGCATATACATATTTTCTGCAAAAATGCGTTATAAAATAAGTTTTGGAAATATAAGAAAAATATTAATATTTAATAAATGACACAGATAATTAGTTGAAAAATGTTAATATAATGAATATTAAGAATGAAGTAAAACATTTGTGCGTCATTTATGAAGGAAATCAAGGAGCCGGAATGCTTATTCTTCCGTGTTTGGTATTTGTTTCAGGCACCGATCATTGGATATGGACTGCTGATAATGACTGCATAATGCATTCGATCGTGACGTTATGGTGAAGTGAAATTGGTTCAGTAAGATAGTTATTTGCGTGGCACGTTCCACAGATGATTGTTAGTTCAAAAATTAGCGCGTGATGTTCCGGCGGGACATTTTCCGCTGGACGTCGGATAGTTGTGTGTCTCGTGTTGTGCGGAATACCGAAGTGTATTAAACAAGTGTATGCGACTTTGTTATGGCCGCTGTGGTTAATGAGCCGGCTTTTGAATCCGTTCTGAACTTTGGAATGCGGAAGGATGCACTTCAAGAATCATGTAGCGATTCCGACGAGGAACATTTGTTTCCATTAATGCGCCAAGTTCAGCACGATGGAGATGTCGAGGTTCAGCTACGGTCTAGGAAGAGAAACAGAATTGAATTTGGGGTATGCCGTATGCAAATTTGATCTGATTTTATCGATTTTGTTATTATTATCATTGTAATTAAATAATTATTTTAAATATTCAATTTAAATACAAAATGGATTTTCACTTTTGTAAATATTTTATTACAATTAATTTGTAATTTCAAAATTATTTGTTAACTATAATATATATTATTTGTATTTCATTTGGATACACATTACGTTTCTTAAGATTGTTCTACGAGTGTAATTAGAAGACGTAATGAACGTTTGCATATTATTATGTAGGCAATTTAAGAATAATTTTAGCATTTGTTCTTCTGACATTTTACTTTAAGAAAATCAGTTTTATTATATTCGAAAGTGTTAAATACTTTTCCAAAGGATTTCATTTTTTCAGATTTAGAGTACTTTAGTATTTCAGAGTAAAATACACTGATAAATTAATTTGAAATGTATGAAACACGAAAATTCTTCTATAATATTGCAGTACGTTAGTATTCATTACTATTAATTGTTTTCAAATATTTGCATTGAAATAAAAATGATAAAAGAACATTAAAAATTAGTGATTTAACTAAACTTGATTCACAGACCTGTAATTAGTTCATTCTATACGTATTTGTGTCGATAGCCATATATACATCTATATATATGTGTATATAAATAAGTTGTATTTGACGAGTATATTTTCTCAATAATAGCGTTTACGTAATTACAAAGCTTAAGATGACGTAATAGAATATGATAAGGAATCTCGATAACAAAAATAGAGATTGGAATATTGTTTTATAAAAATCTTATTCTAGATGAAATATTAATGTCGTATTTCTTATCTGCTTCGTGGAAATTATCAATCTGAATAAAATAGTTATATAATTTTATGAATTCCATATATTGAACAAAATCTCTTGAATGTTATAAATGTAACATTTATTAGTTTGATTAATGTAATTGTTCATTAGGTTGCATTAAAAATTGATTCATTTTTAAGTTAATTTTCCAATATCAATTGGTGTAATTTAATGAGTGCAGAATATCAATACGCATAATTTTTATGAAGACTGCTCAACGAATACAAATATTTACTTTTCATGTTATTCAAAAACAGTCGAACAAGTAACGCTGCATCTAATTCAATTATATCTTATCGATTCATAAAAAATTATATTCATTGTTTTTACAATAAATAATGGAAATTATAATTTGTTGATGTTTTTGTTCACAAATGAATAAACAATATTTAATTTCAAGTTTTGCAGTTAAGTAAACTGTATTTCAAACACAAATAATAAACATATATTTTTAACAAAAATATTATGACCAATTTATTTTTGATTATATGTGCGATTATAAACTTCTTTTAGATATAAATAAATAAAAATAATAATTTAATATCTAATACGATGATATATATTTTCTCTACATATATTTATTACAAGATGCCTCTTATTATACTTATACATCTTTTGTTGAACTCATCGCCTGATTGCTCGGCAACTCAGTTTTCTTTTTAACAAAACAAACAGTAACGCATCATTATTTGTTCTCCACACATATATGCATTATTTGGTATTCCACATATATATAAATGTAAATTTAAAATTTCAAAGATAAGGTTTTTGCTATATTTGATTGAAATTGTTTAAAAATATTTTAGGCACCTATCGCTGTGGACGAAAGTGGAACTATCTATTTCTTGAGCCGTAAGATTACACTTACGGCCTCTAACCTAGATAGTCCACTTACGATCCGCAGCGCTAGTCCGTAAAACGTCATACAAGCGGCGCGGTGGCGCCCTCGGCCGTAATATACCATATTAAAATGAATTTATGTCTAATACATAATCATATTATATATACTTAATTTTTTTAAGTTTATCATATAATAAATATTTTAAACAAATCTGTATTTCATAACAATAAGTGATTTCGTTAATATGTCTCAATAGAAATTAAGATTTTTTCACAGTTTGAATGTTGTTTTTTCTGTATCGGAATCGTTTAATATAAGACCAAACAGTTAAAATGAAATATCTGTTATCAAATATATATATAATTCAATATAATATATAATCTGCTATTTTAATTTGTTAGAAACGTTTTACATTTTATTTTCTAATATATATTTTACTGGAATTTTTATTCGTCAGTATAAATTTTAAATTTTCAAATGTTAATATATGTATATTAAATTAAATCCTGCTAATTTTTCTATTCTATATATCATTGCAGTTAGGCTCTGAATTCTAAGATATTGGTGTGGTTTTAAATATATATAGTGTAATACATAAGATTTTTAAGACTGTTATACGAAAAAGATAAATTCTTCAGATACAATGTTAATTTATAAGATTTATGGTAGTACGGAATAAAATCGTTATTGAAGAAGCTAAATTGGAATTGATAGGTCCTTTTTCGAACCAGAAGCGATTTTCGTGTATGTTTCATGATGTTTGCAACTATATTCAGTCTTAAAAAATATATTTATATATTATATTAGAATTATTTCATATATTCAGATGTAATATCTAAAAGGAATATTTTAACAATAAAATCAATCTTTATTGTAAAATATTAGTATTTTTTATATTTTCGAATAATAAATCTTCCAAATTTACAAAAACTCCCCTAAGAACGTATTTCATAGTTATACTTAATAACGTATAAATATATTCATTCGTTATTATCCTATATAAATACGCATAATAAATAAGCGTAAACATTATTATGTTTTAAAATTAAAAATTTTTGTAAAAATATTATTACGAAAACGATTAATATGTAATATGTAACGATGTAACATGTAACGATTATTATTTTGCACGTCTATCAAATATATATTAATATATATAAATCCTCAATAGTCAACAAATAAATAAATAATAACTTTTATACATAAATGAAAGATTTAATTATTTTTCATACTAAAATGGCTTCGTTGTATCATTTTACAGTCAAATTAATAGAAAACTTATATATATAAACAATAATAATAAATAGTTGATTTAATTTTTAAAATTCCATTTTTATAATATTTTGAAGTAAAATTAAAAATACATTGTAAATATTAATTAAATTAAATAAATAATTAGACATTTCTTGATATCAGAGAAATTGTTTATAAAGGTATATATTTTCACTTTATATTAAAAGAACATATGTATATATATGCTAGAATATTTTACTATATATAATATAATTTAATTTCTGTTGTTTATTTATTTAATGGAAAAGCTGTTTACTTTAATATTCCTGGATATTATATACGTGTTTTTAAGAATATATATATATATATATATATATATATATTGATAAAATATGTAAATGTGAAACTTATGCAGGAATTAATTACTTTTTTGTTTCTAATATTAGTGCAATTTTTATAATAAAAAATTGTATTATTTCCAAAGCGTTAGATTTTTAAAAAACTTTATGGCAAAAAATCTTATATACAAGAAAATAAGTTGACATTTAGTAAATTAATTTCGTAAAGTTTATTGGAGTTAGAAAACAAATTCAGTCGAAAATATTTCCGTGAATTATACCATCTTATGGCATTACCATTAAAATCTTTTATGACAAAATTATTATTGAGAAGTAATGTCGTAAAACTTTACGCTCGGTAACATTTTCGGTAACAGAATATTTATCATCTTTGCTCGAATAATAGTACTCTTCGACCAGATATCACCAATAAACAAAAGTAATTATAAATCTCAAGTTACAATTCACGATATCAATTTCGCTAAATTATTTTCAAACGGATTTTTGTTTTATATAATGATATAGATATAATAACGAATTTTTTAATTAGACTTTAATTAGGATAATTATTAGTATATATAGTTGTTCAACAATTTTACGCTTACTTGTTATAATATATTTATTAATTACTGTTTACGTTTCCGTTTAATAAAAATAAATAACTTTATTTTTGTATGAATAATGTTGTATATATGTATTATATGTACGTAATCATTTCAACAACAAAATGTCTGCAGAAGACAAAATGTTTACTATGAAAGCCAAATTATTTGTTTTTCAACTGATCACGCAAATACCAAGTATATATTCAACAAAATCGAATATCATTATTTATTCGACACAATTAAAAGAATTTATACATCAAAACACAAGGCTCTAAAAATCTAATAGTTAAATTAGTTTTAAGGATAGTATAAAATGTTCAAAATATCTGTAGTCTGATTTTTAAGCAAGCATGGACGGTGTGTAAAAAATAATGTTACAGTTTTTGATGAATGTGAAACGGAGTAAATTTCAGTGTTTATGCTGCTGCGCGTAAACACTATGTGTTCCTGTTTGCGCCTGCGTGCATAATAGTAGTGCATCCATGTACTCACAAACAAGTATCCAAAAGATAACCTTCTGGTAACGTACATCGGTCTCTGTCATTTTCACGAAAACAACTATATTACTTTACAACTACGCTCCTTACTCGTAAACATACGTACATTAACATTTACATAAACCTTCACGCGCGTACCATGTTTAGATAGTAGTACGAGCACTGAAATTTAGTTTGTTGTATATTTTTGATATTACGTAGTTGAATAGCCAGAAAAAATGGACATATATTTAAAATATTATATTACTTTTAATATACATATATGTGTTTCGAAGATGACGCTATATATGACTTTACTTTAAAAAATCAATATGTATATTATTACAATATTAATGCAGAGGAGTAATATTTTTTTATCGTAAATTTAATTATACAAGTTGATTAATATTGTAAAACACGTCTAATGAAAAATACCTTTAATTAGAATTAATGTGTAATTAATATACTGCAAAGAGATTTAAAAAGTTTTTATATAGTTTTATATTAATTATTTATTATTCCCAATTCAGGGTTAATTATGACCATGAGGAACAAAATGTAGTAAAATTAATATCTCTTATTCTTTTTAAGACTTATTTATTATTTTCCATTAGTATGATTACAAACATTACTAACACGTTTCGTCAACTATGCGTTGACCTTTTCAGAGCTTATTGGTATTTATATCGTTTTGCTAAAACAAATTAATAACATTTATAAGAAAACTATACTAAAATTATACAGTGTTATATTATATACACAATTACTATATTATTATACAAAAACATTAAATAACGTAAGCATTATAAATTCTTAAAAAGTTTGTTTATTTTTATATCAATATTATAGTTGTATATAATTATTTCTACTTTTACGAAAAAGAAACCATATTATAATTAAGTTTTATTATAAATTGAAATGATGATATAAGTACTTATTATCTATATAAACACTGAATATATATAAATAAATTGAATATAAAATTTTTCTGATTTTTTATGATTTTTTGTAAGCTTTCTGCTGATTTATTAAAAAATTTCCAATAGCAAATTCCTAGTAAACAGAAAATATTAAAATACTTCATAAGACCATTTATGATATTGTGTAGTTTACAATTTTTGTGCAGTCTATTTATATATAAAAGTAAGTCAAATGTGAAAATAAAGTTGATTATTCATGCAAATAGTGTAACTGGAAATATAATTATATTTATACGTATCTTTTTTGGAATTTAAATTGCACGGAGAATAATGTTTAGCTGTAACCAATAAACATTGTTTCAAGTTAGATAAATGTTTGGCTGATCAAGTAAAACATTTATTTAAATCACATATTTATTTATTTATTACAATAAAATATTCTCTCCGTGTGGCGTATACTTGTGTAATTATCAAATACATTCTTTAATACATTCAACATAATCCAAAATCAATGCAGTTATAAATATATATTTACATAGTTATACATATCTCTAATGTAGCAGTTCAGGACAGGAAGCCATATTGTTTCTCGTTTACGCAATATTAAATTCAAGCTCGTACACTGTAAAAACAAGTGTTTGAAAGTGTTTTTCAAACGTTTCTATTTATTAAAGTGTTCCTTATTACTAATGTTTGTATACATCCAAATAGAACGTTTTAAACGTTTTTAAAAAATAACGCTTATTAGAAGTGTTACAAAAAGCTTCAAAAATGTTCTGTACGGAACACTTCTTTTTACAGTGTAGTCGCATTTTGGGACAGGCCTCAATTACACAGACTGCTTAATGTTGCATTTGAGGACAGACCCACAAACTACTGTATTGGGGCCCCCTAGGAACTCAAGTTTAAGGTTTGGCTAGATTTTTATCCTCCACCCCCCCCCTCCGGATCCCTTTGTGAGGGATGATGTGCTTCGCCAAAACCATTTTGGCACACCCGTAAATAGGGGCCCAAATAGGGCGCTTCCTCATTTGCACCGAGTGACATATATGTATATATAAATATCTGCATTTAACATTACAATTTTAAAATTTATTGTATTCTCTCCATATAAACATATTATATGCATCGCTATGTAAGGGAGATATACACAGATATATACATTGACATATAGTCAATGGAAACATAATATGTTTAAGTTATAACTATTCGTTTGTTTGCAGCAACTATATACGTATTATGCTTGTGCCATCCATTTCAACTTAACATTTTTTCAGTATAAAAAATTTTAAATATCGAAATACAATATCACTTTTCACATGCTTTGAAGAATTTGTATTAGTTGGACAATGTAAATAATTTAACCAATTTAAGAGAAATAATATTTTGTGGTAATTTGAAAATTATTTTTGTTGTATTTACATATTCAACTGTTATTTGAGTAGAATTGTAATTTAATTAACAAGTTTTTAATTATTTTATTTAATTTATACAATAATACATCTTAATTAATTTCATATTAGGATTAACTTCTACATTTTTACCTTGAAAAATACAATTAGTATTAAGTTTCGTTATTTATAAAAGTTATTAAAACAAATCAAATTTAATGAATAAATATAAAACAATATAATAAAACATTGAAGTGTGCTTGAATATTCTGTTTAGCTTTACTTATATTTATATATTAAATAAGAGTATTATAATTTCATAAGAGTATTAATGAAAACATTATTAAATTCAGTTATTTGTAAATGAGGAACCGATTTGCCACGACTTCTTGAATGTGAGAGCACGCTTCATCTATGCTTTTAATTAAATATTTTATGACGCTTCTTGTAACAAGTTCTCGTAACTTCAAATGGATTCTATAAAATTACGACAGTATTTATAAT
Organism: Psilanteris sp. ZL-2020; assembly: GCA_022817085.1. NCBI lineage: Eukaryota > Metazoa > Arthropoda > Insecta > Hymenoptera > Scelionidae > Psilanteris > Psilanteris sp. ZL-2020. Next base: position 9,036 of record JABFQC010001603.1, read on the forward strand.
TCATAGAACATGCACTTCATTTTGACAACACTGGTATCATAGTGTTTATATTTCAAGAGCTGTTTTTTGTCATAGTCAGCACTTAAAAATGCTTTTTACTCGTTAATTTATTTTAAGTCCTAGTTTGTAGCTTTGTTTGTAAAGTGCGAATTATTATTAGACTAATTAAATTCAAGAAATTAACAAACTTCATACCTTCGTACCATACAATACATTGATTCATACAATATAATTAGAATAGAATAATTATAGTTGCATTATCAAATTTAATAACGACTCTATAACTCGCAACAATGATTTCAAAATTCTTATTTTTAATTTTATATTAGTAATGATTATTTCGTTTTTATTCAAATGATACATTTTATTCGACGAATACATATATGTCGCGATTCTTCAATTATTGCATGGAAATGCAATTAAATCTGACATTATCTTTTTATAACCCGTTTAAATTTAATTAATATTAAATGTAGATAAGTATTTGCGTATATTTGTATATAAAATATGGAAATTGAATGCAAATAATTAATCATATCGAAAGAATCACATCCAAGGTGTACGATTCAATTCGAAAAGTTTGTAGTCGAAGCTGTTGCAGTGTATTTTATCAGACGAGACCGTGGCCGGACACTTATGCCGTCGGACTCTAGAGGACTGTAAATCTAGCCTCGTCCAACGAATTGGATCAACTCTACTTTGGAAATGTCATAGCATCTCCCCTTCGCCAATCTTATCAATCTTCCATAGACGCGTTATTTTAGGGAACGTGCCGCGAACGCAAAAACTTTAATCCTCATCACAAACGTATACTTATTGGCAGATTTTTATTTATTTGAAGTAAATGTATATAAGAAAAATATCCAACGGGGATTTATCGTTCATGTAAATAGAAATAAATAGTTTGAAATGAAAATGGCGTTCCAAACGTTGAAGCGAGTTGATTCTATTGTGAAGTTTGCTTTAACAAAAATAAATAATAATTGAAATTTATTGTAGTCCACATTTTGTACAAGTTTTACAGCCGTTATATGTTTAATTTGCGTATATATTTTGTCTTTCATTTGATAAATGACACTTAACTTTGATAACATAATTTGAATACAAATTGTTTATTATATATTAATTGAAAAATAAAATATACTTATTTTATTATTATTTTCTTTATTATTATCACTGCAAAAAAGTGTCTTAGATGTCACGATTTTAACATATAAAGTGACTTATTTAAGTCACTAGCTGTCTTAATACAACATATTGTGCATTAGATTAAGACACTTAGGCGTCTTGATTAAGTCGCTTTGTATCTTAAATAAGACACGTGTATTATATTTTTCAGCAGTGTTCGATGTTTCTAAATATCATGAAATATGGAAACAGAACATAAACATTTTAGGACCAAAAATGGATTAAATTGTGACCAGGATCAGGAGGTCAGAACTGAGTAGGTTATTATATTAAGTTATACAACATTTGCTTTTGGTAACTGGGCAGCTGAAAATCTAATCAAGCTTTAACTGATTTGCGAGGAGCTGGCCATATACGTTTACGGCTTGGACAATTTTTTGGGTTTCAAAATAATACTATATGAAACTATATAATATTCAGTGATTCAACCATATATATAGGGTAACGGTCTTTTTGCACCCATCAATTGAATCTATTTGGTTGCTTTATAAATTTTATTTGTGGCAATAACAAAAACCGCATTTCAGCCTTCTCGTAATTTGTAGTTTTTATAAAAATAAATTCTAATAATTGTAATAATTACATAATGATGATGTTAAAATTATTTCATTAATTAGGTTATAAAATTAATTGAATGCGAGGACATTTTTCTACAATCATATTTTTCTTTGTGTTTACTTCATCAACATTAATAATTTATACAATTATAATGAAAAAATAACATTCACTTTCTATTTATCGTCAATGCTTGCTTTTATTAAACTGTTCTACTTGAAGTACAAATATTAACTGGATTATACTGTAATGAACATTCCATTTTGTAATATAGTTAATATTAACATTTCGAGAAGTTTTTAAAATTACCGTTGATATTTGTTCTCTCAATTTAATTTTAAATTTAAATTTAAACGTGCGTATTTGTCAATCTAATTATAATTTATTTTAAGAGAATTATTCTGCATTCAAAGTAATCTTTTTTGTTTGAACGTATATTAATTAGGATGTAACGTTTTATAATAATGAAATACAATGATAAATGTATAAATTTATATTTGCTTTAACTGTTACTTTACATATTGTTTTTAAAGTCGAATATAATAGATACATTTCCAAGAGAGGTATATTTTATTATTATAAACAAATTTAGTACGATTTACAATTAAAGCCAAAGTAACCATAATAAAATTATTTTTTTTGTGGGAAAAATATCTTGTTGAACTGAAGCTGTTATAGTTTCACTTCATTAGTTAATATTAAAGATTAATTATTTTTTATGAACATTTAAAACATTTAATTATGTTTATATATATGACCATACATCACAAGTGACTTATATAACAAAATAGAATTATCTAGAATTGTTCGTATATTATATATGTTTGATCTGATTTTGATAATTTCTTCAAACGTATATACCTATTTATAAATTTGAATCATTGATAAATTATATTGTTATAAAATGACTCCGTTTATTAGACTGTTATAGATATATGTTAAAAAATTGAATAAAAATATTCGCAAATGTGAATATATACTTTTAATTACTTATAATACAGATTACATACTATATCTGAAACGAATTTGTAAAATTGTTATATTATTTTTCTTGTATATAATATAAACTTATAGCTTCATTCCTATATGACATTCATTTAATATTTTTGTAGCATTTTTATGCACAATACATATATGTATAATATTTTTGTAATAATGCCGTAGGTAAGTTCTATAAAAAAAGAATATAATTTCCATAAAATTCCTATGTTTTATAAAACTTGTTTCTTAAATAAAAACATGATAATTTATTTATATTATAAAACAAAAATAAAGCTTACATATATGCTATTGTATTGAAATTTTATTTTTAATCTCCATACACTACTAACGATTAAGTAATAGCTTGAAAAGTTATATTAGACACACTATTTTCATGGTAAATTTGTTTAAAACGGAAATGTACATTTTGCAACATAATTGGAATTTTCAGTAAATTATTTGTATATATGATATATATATATATATATATACATAATGAAAAATATAGACCTTTTTCAAATATATCGTTTATTAGTGTAATTTGATTTTTGTAAGCAATATAATAAACAATAAGATTCTTTAAATTCGAGTACAGAACTATTTTTAATCGTTTACATTTTTTATACATGTGAAATAAAGATATTTTTACAATTTACAAATAATATATTTTCAGTCATAAAGGTGCATTTTAAAATAACTAAAACATTTAATAATGTTTTAGTTGCGATCGAATATCTGTGAAAATATTTTAAATTGAAATAAAAAACTACATTATTTTAGTAATTATAAAGAATGTTACTTAAATTATGCAAAATCTGACTTTTTGTAGTAGGAAGGTACCTAACTAGTAATTATGATGTGAATAAAATATCTACATTTTATATCTACATTATTAGATGTGATGAATAGGGAGTTCAGAATACTGGTCACTATAGGGAAACCAGGGTACTAATTTATCTTGACATTTTATTAAATATAAAAAACGGAAAAATGTTCATTTACATTTACACATATTTGAATATATCACATATACATGTATTATATATAATTAATGTAATTTGTTAAGAGTTTTTGATAAGGTTTTACATTGGCGAATTGCTAACATTTGATAGGACATATCAAACTTTATCACAATTAATTTCTACTTATAGGTAGGGCTATATGCAATAATGAAAATTTAAAGTATAATGATATATTTTTAATATTTTCGAAAATTATCCGTTACATTTCTGTTTGGCAATTATTATACAATTCTGTATATTTTCATTTAAAATTCATAATTTTAAATTATAAATTGCTCTATAATTGTTATATACTACACTAACATTTTTAAATAATATGCGCACATTGTAATAAACGGGTTAAAAGCTACACTAATTTTTAAGTAGAAGTTAAACACGTAACAATATTCATGACATTCATTAGAAAGTATTACTTTTTTAAAGTGAAAATGAGTGTTGTAATTTAAGACTACAAAATGGTCCTATAATGAAGAGAAGGGAAAATTTAATTTTCGTCTTATTAAAAAACTTCTTCTTTTCATTTAAATTATATTTCCCAAGTCAAGTTCAGACTATTTTAAGACGGTGCATGTTAAATAAATATATTTGGATATTATGCTAATAATTGAAATATGCGAGTATATATATAAGTACAGTAAAATTTTTTTCAAGTGTAACGAGACCTAACGCTAATGTAAATTTGTCCAAAAAAATTAAAATATTAATTTAATTTTGAATCGAAAAAAATAATGATCAGAATTTATATTCATTTGTCATTTCAAACTTTGAAATATCCGTTTTGGATAATATAATAACTCAATGTCGAATCAGGCTCAATTCGATATTGGAGTAGCATTATCATTCCTCATATAGCTTGTCTCATATATATATATATATATATATTGATTTTATATCATATAACCGGATAACAAATAAACGTACAAAGTATTACCTTTTGTTTCGTATCTTGCAATAAAAATAATACAAAAATGTTTAGAAGGAATCCTCAGTATTTTCGAAGAGACTACTTTTAATCTCGCAAAATTAGGCCACCTCTTTTGCTTGCTTCCCCTTTGTTGCGGGACTTTAAATAATTTAATGGGTTCATCGTTCTTGAGGTAACTTTAAATTTTATGTATATAATATATATATATATGAATCTTTTTTAATTTAATTTTGTCGGACTCGATCGTATACTGGTGAATGATTAAAAATGATTATAAACATTTTTTGTATGATGCTTTCTTCACAATATTTTTTAAGGCAAATTTTAAAATAGGTCATTCTATGTACTCGAGGCACAGTCGATATTGAAACAATATTAATATTGTAGTTTAGTTCTCTTAGGAATAATGTTACATTATTACTATCATTCTGCCTCATATTCTGCAGCAAATATGTTTTCAGCTTTTGCAATACAAGACGATTGCGTGTTCATCAGAATGGAAAGTGATCGCTTCAAATAAACAAAAATTTGTAATTTATTATTGTATTTGATATAATATTTACAATTAAAATTACGAAATTGTAAATTATACTTTTGTGAAAACATTATGAAGAGTATTTATTGCGGAAAATGTATTTTCGAACATTAAAATTAAAATATCTAATATACTCAATATTACTTACACACTTTAGATATTATATTCGAATGTACATACTATTTTTTTCAGAATAAAAAACAATCACTATATTAGAATAAAAATAATAAGATAATAATGTTAGTTTTATAAATGTTAATTTGCTTGCTGTATTTAATTATATGTCATACATTTTTTTTCATATTTTTTATAAAAAATTAATCAAAGTTAGTCTTTGCGTATAATGAGAGAATATTGTATTAGAAATACTAAAAATTATGTTTGTAGATATATGATATTGAATATTACAACTTAATATAGTACCTATTTTAACAAAACATTACTAAATTTATTTATCTTAACTAATCTTAAATCTCGATGTATGTAAATTTCAAATTATTAATTTATATAAGAAATTGTCCATATTTAGATAACTTTACAAATGATATAATGAAGTGACAACATTGTCAAATGATATAGGAGAGTAAAATAGAGTTTGCGACGACTATTACTTAGAAAGGTGACCGTTTTTAACATGTGTTTTAATACTTATATATACATATATGTTTTTTTTATTTTTTTAATTAACGACTACGTTGTTTCAAGTTGGTCAACTACATTAAAACAATGGTGTTGCCGAACATTGGTTTGGCGTTTTATGCCAACATAAATTCCACGTCGTGCCAACACAGTTGTCCAACGTTTGTACGATTTCGCCGATGTCGTGCTAATGTCGTTTCGACTGTATTTTTCTGCCTGGGTGATGTTAAGTTATTCGCTGATCATAGATATAAATAATTTTATTTTTTGTTTGTTTTATTTATCTCTTATTTATTTATTTAATTTTTTGAATTATTAAAAAGATCATAATTAAAGAAACTATATAATACATAGGCTACAATTTTTCAGTTCTTAATCCATTGATCTCCTCATCAAAAATGTTGACCTGTATATCATAGGTATAGATATAGCATGGGGATTTAATTTATAGCAAACATTACTTAAGAAAACCTTCATATAACATTCCATAAATTGTAATCATGTATGATTCTGATAAGGTGTATCGATAAGAATAATATAACAATATTTTCAGGCGTCGTTGACAATCTTGTATAAACTTTATTCTTTAAATCGAAGAATGATCTGGCGGACTGGCAGTTCAAGACACTGGACCTCCTCGTCGGATTCATCGGTGATTGTAAATCGTCGCGATCTAATACTTCCCGTGCTATTAGAGAATGATGTATTGAACAAAACCTTCATGTTGGAGCCATATTGTTTATTGTATATACGGCCAAATGAACGTCTGCCAGCAATGCTGGAAGTTTGTTCTCTAAGAAATCTCGGTATAGTTGACCATTTAAGTTTTCATCGATAAAATATGAACCAATGTACTTATTGCCAATTATTCGACATCAAATATTTACGTTCCAAAGGCGTTATTGTTCAATTTGACGCAACCAATGGGGATTCTCGCTACTCCGATAATGAATGTTATGTCCATTTACCGTACTGTAATTTGTAAAAGTCGACTCATCGGTGAACAATACTAAAGCAAACAAATTGGGATCATCTTGTATCCGCTGAAGCGGTCATTGACAAAATGTTACTTGATTTTGAAAATCATTGGTACGAACTTCTCAGAAATGCATAGAAATTTAAATGGACGATTTTTCTAGGATCAAATATTTTTCAGACAGCAGATTCGAAATCCACAGAGAAATATCTAATCCGCTACATATCGGAATTTTGTTATTTTCTTCAACTGTTTTTTGACGTTTTTGTAATTTTTTTGGTCACACTCTTTTTTCGGTAAAGAATTGTATAGTGCAACTCGGGAAAAAAGAAGCGCGTGATCATATACCTATGGTGGCACCACTCACTAGAAAGATTAACATCAGCATCAATATTTCTGATACATTATTCAGTTAATAGAAATTATTATCATTTTAAGTATATATATATATATTATTTGTATCAATAATTTTCAACAAATGATTACATATTTTTTATTAATTATAAAATATGTTTTGTTTTATTGTATTTTTAAAAGTAGAACTACACGAAATAAATATAAGATTAAACTATAGTTACGGTCTATTTCCATTTATACTAGCTAAAGTTGAATGGAGTATCAGTAGAAACTATTTTGACACTGGTCATATGTAAACGTCGCGTGTTATGCACGACTGTGAATTCGAATGCCTACTGGGATTAATAAGAAAGTATGTTTATATTCAATAAATTTCTATGATTTTTGGAATATTTAAGTATGATAAATAATGCAAATTTACAATAAAGCATTGCAAGTAATGCAATACAATACACGGAAAGAACGTTTTATCAAAAATTACTATATTTACTACTACTTGTAAAATGTAGTTTTTGAAAATAAGATTTTACTATATTTAATTTCAGTATTGCAGACATCCTACGAAAAATTACTATAAGTATAGTAATCTATACAGTAATAAAGAGTAATATTTTCATTTTTAAAAGCCTCTGGAAGCCCGCCCCCCACATTAGCATTTTTAGGGCGGCCGAAGGTCGCCCGAAGGAGCTCTTTCTTGTTTGCTTAAAAAAACTATTTTGTACACGCGTAACTAGACCCAAATAAGGAGTGTCTTCAAAGGTGGTGGAGGACAGTTTCCTCCAGTGTAAATGAGGACGTAACCCATCTAGCAGTCTAGTTACATTTTTGCAAAAACGTGTTTTTTTAGGAAACAGAAACGCGCTCACGGGCGGCCTTCTGCTGCCATAAGAAATTCTCGCTTTAAAATTCTAAAACAACTAACGTACGAATTAAGCGGGGCCCCGCCTAATAAAAAAATCCTACGAAGAATTACTATAAGTATAGTAATCTATACAGTAATAAAGTGTAATATTATCATTTTTAAAAGCCTCATCCTACGTGTAGTAGTAAATATAGTATTTTTTGATAAAACGTAGTTTTCTCCGTGTAGATACAAAATTATGTCTTTTTGTAAAATGTTCTGTAAAATCGTAAAAGTCGTATATATTTTTTCTGTAATTTAATTTATTAAACGGCCATTAATTTTCAATATTAATAAATGTATGTATTAAATATTTATTAATTACATTAAATTAGTAATTTGTAAAAGCAACATTTATAATTTTAATGTACGTGTGGAGAAGAAAAAGAAAGTTCATTTTGAAAATTAAGTATTATGGGTTTATGTTTTGTTTTTTATTGTCTTTATAACGTAATTTCATTGTTGTCAATTATTACAATTATTAAAATAACGAGTTTTACTTCCATTAAGGTGAAAACAATATTCAAATAAAAAATATTAAATAAATTGAATAAATGAATATCAATATTTGTGTTCAAAAACTGAACTCTCAGTTATAAATGTTTCGTCTTAATTAGAACACTGTACATATATATACATAAAGTAGTATAATAGCAGAGTAAGTTGAAATATAAATAAGTATATAAAATTTATCCGCCAATGCAAACGTGTCCATCATTCACATTCCCAACAAATTCTCACATTATTCTACCGTTGTAATTTATTGATTATTTTACCGTTGTTCTTTCCTTTATGTAATTTTATCACTCGTGCTTTAATTTAATATTATTACGAATTTTATTTTTAAAGAACTTCGGCACTGAAAGTGTTAAAATATTTTCGTTATTAAGAACATCTGCTTTCGATAAGACTTGTGTCTTTTTAATGACACTCCTTTTACGTTCTCTCTTATTTTCGTATATATGTAATCACAGTGAAGTCGCTTTTATGCGCGGTACGATGTATTAATAAAGAAAAGATATCAATTTATTACTTTTACATTTTTCTCTTCATATATTTATATAATTATACACAGTCTCTTCTGATAGAAAAAAAAATATATTATACAAATAATGTATTGTACAAATAATAAATTGAATCAAATATATTAGTTTAATTAAAATTGAAACTTCCTTTAATAATTATAATTAACACAATTTTAATGATCATATTATGTAATTTCTGATTTTGTTTTATATTTTTGTTTAACGAAATTGGAGTAGTTTAGATGCTAAAAAATGCTAACAACATTACATATGATTTCTCAAGAGGGTGAGCATTAAGAACTTTATTATATTCGTCGTTTGAGATGTTCCATATCAGTATGAATTATACATCACTCGTTGCTCGAGAATTAGCTAAGTTTTGCATTCATTTCGGTATTACTTATTTCATTACTTTTTATATTTAAAATAACTATATGCTTACACTGAGAGAAATAGATTGTTGAATTAAACATCTAAACAGTTTCGTTAAGTATCTAAGATTGTTAAATCGAATAATTACAGATTGTAGCTTCGACGACAATCCAGATATTCTATTCAACAATCT
>JABFQC010001604.1:0-18697 GCA_022817085.1 Psilanteris sp. ZL-2020
ATGTATATGGATTGGAAATCAATTAAGAGTATTTTGGAATTCAGTTTATGGCAGATTAAAGAAAACGTATATATATATAAAATTCGCAGTTTGTGCACAAATTGATATACGTTAAAATAAAAAGTCAAAAAGATCTCTTTGAAATTTCATTGTTCATTTTTTCGTAATTTTAAACATAATTTCTTATGATTCGATATATGTATTTTGTATTTAAGCAAGCACAGATATATTATATTTGATCCTTACGATTAGTATACGCTTTATTATAGAATATAATTTAAATTTTTAATCAAACTTAATAAATAGTATTTGTGTTTGAATGAGAATAAAATTTTGTATTTCAATATTAAAATATCTTGCATTGTAAACATTAATTAAATTATTAAATATATGCATTTGAATGAGATGAAATTATTCGAACTTAAATTCAAAGTCTTTTAAAGAATGTATATTGCGAATTAAGCGAATGCAAATATACATGGAGAGAAAACTTAGACTGGAATAGCAAAATGTTTATTTCAAACCAATATAAACTATTGGGGTACTTTCGAAACCGTTAAAAGATTGTAATACATAGTGCAAATGGTCGTTATGAGGAGACGCATAAATCTGGCAACAGTGTAAAATAACTGAAAACTACCCCAAAACCACCACTGTTTATATTAGTTCTAATGTTTCAGGGTCGGACTTCAAAACTATAAAAGTCAATTCGTGTCCGGACTGGTATTTTCAAGGTCTCGCCCATACAATACGCCCCCCCCCCCACAAATCTCGTACGTTAATTTGTTAGATTTTTAAAAAGGGCGGTTGGGGGACGAAGCCCCCCCCCCGCATTCTTGCCGAAATTTCCGCTCAAATTTTTGCAAAAAATACATTTCACACTCGTAGCTAGAGCACTCAAAAGTGGCCCGGCCTCTTAACAACCGGAGGCGATATTTATATATGTCGGTTAAAGATATTTATCTAGAGATCAATGATATATATATATTTATTAAAAATATCACTGTTATACGAAGCATGAATTTAAAAAAGTTAAAATCATTCATAATATATTCGTAATATTGTTAAATTATTAAAAAGTATCTTCACGCTTGTAGAAAAAATTCAACTTATGATTTTGTAATAATTATAATATTATTTATTACATCTACCATTGATATCGACGTCTTTGCGCTTTGCGACGTGCTTCATCCGCCAACCGTCCCGACACGAATGCGACACTGCACGTGATCGCATTTATTTTTTTATAACACGCTTTTCCGCAGTCTCCAAACAATAAAATAGACAAAGACAAATATTCTGTTATAACTATGTGTTATTTGTAGCCGTGTCCATACATTATTATAAAATCAACCAATTAATTGTTATTAATTTTAAGCGTTTAATCTTGATGCAATCAAAATAACGAAAATACATTAAACGCAACATTCTAAGACTAATTTATAATCCATTATAGAAACTGTCAAGTAATCTATTGATGGTAATGAGCTACTAACATGGGATGCTTTTGCACATAGCAAAGCACCTAAATATGCGCATGCACCTGACTTAGCTCTTTCGTATAGAAACTTCTTAAATAATCGATGGATTTCCAGTGAGCAATAATTAATTCTATAACGAAAAAAAAAGATTTATAACTGTTTGTATAGCAACAATTTTGTCATTTGAATGTAAAAACATCAAACAGCTATTAATTTTGATATAATAAAATAATGTTTCCTTATAGGTTATATAAAAAATAAAAACTTATTTATTTTTATGGTATATTTAAATTTTAAAAATAAAATATTCAAGTTTATTTATGTTCTCTGTTTGATAACAAGTAAATAATAAGAAAAAAATGTAAATTATCATGAGACAAAAAGAGACTTCCGAGTTAATAATTTTCTTGAACAAACCGCTAGAGGCGCAACATTATGTAGAAAACATCTCAGTTGCATGGACGAACATTGCTCTCTTCCTTTAAATTGACAGTGTCCAAATAAGTGGAAAAAACTAGCTGAGGTATCGAAACACCGAAAAAAGTGTCATGACTTGTTTTTTGAATTTATTTAACTTACTTATTTTTTTACAAAACACAATCGTGATCTTGTGATAATTCAATGCAGATTAAAACCAACCAATTTAATTAAATCTATAAATATTTAATTTTTTTACATTTTTCATTTCAATGTAAAAATATAAATATGCATACACAACTGTATTTATTAACAACCATTACAAACCTTACAAACATTAAAAAATTATTAACTTTATTTTTAAATCAACATAATAATAATAAAAAGAATGGTTTGGACTCTGCTTCGCCTCGAGCGAATAATTTAATAATCGGGCATCATCCATCTCTCATCATATATCACATACAATACTTTTTCACAAACCCGCCCCACAAAACGCCAACTTTGAAACTGATAAAATGGTTTGAAAAGCGTTTCAGCATCCAGATTAGTTAATTTGACTATGTCTAATTCTCGACTATGCTTCAAGTGACCTACTTTTGTAATTTGTAATAATTGTTTGCTTTTGTGAATGACAATTGAGATTTCCAGGAAACGGTTGGCAGCACTGGCAACCAAAACAATAATAGTTGCCAAACCACTGTTTTCAATTTTCAATTTTAACGTATATATATGAATTAAAAATTTCATTTACAATAAGAATGAGTTGCTATTTAAATTGAGTTGTTTATCACAATTTGCATTATTTGTAAGTAGTAATATATATAATATGAAACTTTGGGAATAGAATCTGCACGTAGATCTTATTTATATTTTTATTCGTTTTATAAACACGACAAGAACACGTTTATTGTTTTTATCTAAAAACAATTAAAACACAATTTATCCGTTTAGTTGTTATTTTTACAACATTAAACTACGTAAACTGTAAATTTTGCCGTTTTGTCCGCCATTCTTTCACGGAAAAAAATGATTATAACACTTTACATAAATTAATTTATGTACGCATTTGTATTCAAAATAAAAGAAATGTTTGTTTATTATAGTCCAACAAGCTTTTTGTTGAATTTGATAAATGAAGATGACTGCATTGTTTATTTACATTACATAGTTGTATTAAGAAAGCTACATAAAGTGTTTGACTGATTTAGCTAAACGACTTCAGAATTGTATGTAACCTTATAACTAATTCTTATTATTGATGTTTAGATAAATATGGTTAACTGATGTACTACAATCTTTTAGCTGTTCCAATATCACCCCAACAGTTTATTTGTTTTAAATAAATATTTAGCTGTTCCAGTCAAAGTTTTCTCTCCGTGTTGCATTTCGCTAGAATTCCGACGGTGTCGCATGCTATCCTAAAAGTCTCCATATACACTGTAAAAAGAAGTGTTCCGTAGAAAACGTTTTTGAAGCTTTTTGGAACACTTATAAGCGTTATTTTTAAAAACGTTTAAAACGTTCTATTTGGATGTATACAAACATTAGTATTAACACTGTAAAAACTGGCATTACAAAAATGTCTTCAGTCAAGACATTTTTATAGAAAAGATATTATAAGTGTCTTATTATTAGATACTATTTATGTCTTTTGCATGAAAATGTCTCGGTTCAAGACACTAGTTTTAGTAGTGAAAGAACACTTTAATAAATAGGACTTTAATAAACGTTTGAAAACACTTTCAGAACACTTGTTTTTTATAATGTACCTATTAATTTAATATATAAATGTGTAATATTTTCATTTTGCGATTAAAAATATTTTCGTTTGTCTTCACAATATACAACATATGACATTGACATCGAAACATCATTCCAAGACATTCCCATTATTACAGTACTTTTCTCGAATATTATATATATATATAAACACATATAGTTTCCCAACATAACATTTAAGAAATAATTATCTAAATTATGTTTCAACGAATTTCGATAGTCGAACAGTTTATTTGCTCAACCGAATCGCCATTTGTTCTGCAAGATAAAGAGGCAGCTACGAAGTGTGAGAATGTTAAACCAAATGCTGTCCGAATGGTGCAATCAAATACACAGACGATTGTTGTGCGCGAAAACGTACCTGGCTCATTGGCATCGCTAAAATATATCCTACGAAGTTTTTGTTAGCAACGTCATATCTGCATTTCTCCTTGATTATTGATTCATACACCGAGAGAAATGCGTTCGGAAATATTTCCCTGTTTTTAACAGGATCGAAAAGACATATAAGCTGGAATAAAGATATGTTCAAGAGGAAATTCATAATAAATGACAAATATGATAATAATTCAATAATATGAAAATTTAATATAATAATATATAATAATGCGTGGAATGTTGCATCTCTTATTTTATACACATTTATTTTTCTTATATTATACACAATTCCGTAATAGAAACTTTGTACAATAATCTTAATAATTAGTAAGAAAAAGTGTTCTGCGCTTACAAAAAAAACTAAAAATTAAGTCGCCGTTAGAAATACTTCAATGTCTTTATATCGAACGCCACAGACATATATTCACCATAGAATTCAGTTTATGTTCGCTTATTCATCTTGTACGTTATATACCTTAATAGTGTATATTTTTGTTTTAAACATATATATAATAAACTTTCTATTAAGAGTTACAAAATTATATAAAAGAATTTATTGAATCGAATAATAAAATTTTCTTCGCTTTATAATTCTTTATACCTTAAATTCAATATTCAACAGTTGTACAAGCATTATATTGCTTAGAAAATAATAAATACTTGAATAAAATCTTTTGTTCACAAAGGGAGTGATTATACTTTTAAAAATAGGAAAATTCATTGTGCTTTACTGTATATCCTGCAGACATAATTTTCTCTCAGTGGAAGTTTTATATGAAGATATATAAAATTATAAATAATTAATATATTAATACATTTAATAAATATAAATTTAATTATATATACAAATATAATTGGATTTTGTTTCACAATAAATTTATATCCAAATTAAGTTGTGGCATTCGCATTAAAAGGAAATATATATATATTTTTTGTAAATATTTCAAATTAAAATATTGATTGTAAGAATTAAGTGTTTGTGTATCTCACAAGCAACTAAATTTAATCGTCAAGAGTAATTTTACGAAAATGAATTTTTATTTGGAAATGACCAAATTTTTGAAAACTCAGAATTTATATTTGAACATTGCAAAGATATGCGAAGAAAATCTTATTATTAAATGACATCATACAGATTCATCTTGAATGTACTCGCGCCTCAATTTGAATGGTTGATCTTAAAAATTTTATTATATACGCGCAAAAAGTTTCAAACATTCACTATCGTCAAATTGTATTTAAATAAATAGAAATGAATTTTCCACGAAAAAGAGTTACATTTTTCAATTTTACTATGAATATTATACATTTTATTTTATTACCAATTATTGCTCTTAAAATAAAATTAAATTTCATTATACTCATATAAAATACATGGTCAAGATTCGTTGAAACGTAATGTTTGATTTAACATTTTTAACGTGAATAACCACTTTTTATGTGAGATCTAACTTTTTCTATTATATATACATATATATATAAATAAAATAATTGTGATAAAATCAATCATATTTTACTTTTATAGATTTTGTATATTTATTTATAAAAATAGACGTTTTCATCTAGAAAAAATGAAAATAATCTTTAGATAAAACTTTTAATAAGAATTTGTATATTACAAACAATTCACTTCACTTTAGAAACACGTCAAAATTAGGAGTTAGTTCTGTCATAGCCTTTAGCTATACGTATGCTTGATTATGATATTATGTCTAAATACTGATATGCAAAGCAATTTAACTAAGAACTTTAATCAATTCTCCGGACTTAGCAACTTTGTATAGTGACCAATCGAACTCTGACAACATTAATAATGCCTCATATACGGGGTAATAGAACAAGTAATAATAAGAGCACAATGAAAATGTATGATTTTGTTTTAAGTATATGCATATTTAATGAAATTGAATGAAAGTATAATTAACCTCCAATTTTCGTTGCTCACAACAATGAAAAAATTAACCTTCTACGATTTTATGTTTTGCGAAATGTTACTATACTTAAAATATTATTAATTTAATTAAATTTCTTTAGATAGCATAAAATGAACTTTGTTCTTAAAAATTGATACATATATATATATATATATATATATATATATACATATATCAGCAAGCAGGGTAAAGCTCTCCCTTTAAAATTTTAACAAAACTACACTGAGAGAAATAGATTGTTAAATTGAATAATTTCATATTGTAACTGCGACGACAATCCAAATATTCTATTCAACAATTTGGATTATCACAGAGTGCTAAACGAATGTCATATTAAATGACATATTAAACATAACCTACAATTTTTACAGTCTTGACTGTTTAATTGAATATTTGTTTTTTCTAATCGGCTACCTGTAGTTTATCAACCTAATTTTAATATTTAGATTGTGAATTTAATAATATTCTCTCTCAATGATAACGTACGAGATTCGTTCCGGGAGCCCCAGCACCGTATTGTATGAGCGAAAACCTTGAAAATCCCAATCCGTACATGAATTTAACTTTGGCAGTTTTGAAGTCCAACCCCGAAATTACCGGAACTAATATATGCAGTGGTATAGTTTCGGGTTATTTTTCAATTATGTTTACAATGTTGCCAGATTTATACGACCTCATAACGACCATTTGCAATACATATAAATTTGGCTAACGACAGTTTCGAGGACAGTCCTCGAAACAACCATTTGTTTTAGCGGCAGTTTCAAGGACAGACGAGTGAAATACAGTACTGGGGACCCTCGAATCTTATATACTTGTTTTGTTAGAATTGAAATTAGAAAAGTGGGGGGAAGCCCCCCCTCTACCCAAAGGTCATATCCGGGACAAATTTTCACATTTTTTGTATCAATAGGCGCCGAAAGTCACTGTCCTCGAAATTGACGTTATATATATATACATATATATATATATATATATATATATATATATGTGTGTGTGTGTGTGTGTGTGTGTGTCAATTTTTGTATTAAAACATTTTCTAAAACACTAACACTAATAACGCTCATAGAATCAATGTTTATTTAAAGTGAAAATTAATTATATACTTCATAAATAATATTTACTTATTATTAATTTAAAACATCTTGTACGTATTCCATTGAAACGAGTTATTGATTAAAAATAAATTTGTTCTTTGAAACATTATTTTAAAATAATTAAATACACACGACCGTAACTATTTTATGTCATTGAAAACGTTTTGTATTTTAGAAAAACAATATTGTTATTATGTGAATATTCTGCCATTGGCAAAGTGATTAGTGAAACAAAAGATACAAATAATTTTCAATATATTGTCTTTATTTAAATAATAACATTATTATAGAATAATTGAATGCTCTTTATATACGCTTCTTTTGAACTTTTTTAACAAATATAAGTAAAAATTCTGTAACAGTCGTTAATAATGTACAAAAACAGAACTTTTATATGATGTCAATGTACGATGTTTATTTTACTACTTGCCTCTATTAAAAATAAAAATGTATTGCAAATACCAATCACTTATATAAATATTAAATATGTTGTTAATATATATACACATTACTTAAACTGTGACAATACAGATTTTTTTAAAATTCCAATATTTATTGTTTATATTTTACGTACATATGATTGTATTAAAATATACAAATTACATTATTTATATACAATTAAAAAGAATGAAAATATTAATTTTAACCTTATAGTTTGAATTAGTTGAAAACAATTTTATATAATTTATTAAAATTATTTCATTATTAATCATATACCTTTCATTCTCAAATCGTAAAAATAAATTGCTTTCTTGTGACATTGTTTGTTTAAAACCTCTGCATATAATTAACAACGTTAATACTTTTCTCTAAGTGACAGAATTACTTACAATTGTATCGAAAAACATACTTCAAAATAGCAGTGCAAAAGAATAATGAGTTAAGAGCGGAACTCGACTAACTAAATCATAATTAGATACAAGTATATAAGTATACTTATAAAGTATACTTTGAACTTATCATTAATAATACGCAACGAATGTA
Organism: Psilanteris sp. ZL-2020; assembly: GCA_022817085.1. Lineage (NCBI taxonomy): Eukaryota > Metazoa > Arthropoda > Insecta > Hymenoptera > Scelionidae > Psilanteris > Psilanteris sp. ZL-2020. Next base: position 8,074 of record JABFQC010001604.1, read on the forward strand.
CAAAATGTCTTGCATCAAGTGAATCGAATAAAGCAAGTTATTTATCATACTCAACCAAATACATTGCTTGTTTTCTACCAAAATCTTACGGAAAAGTAATAGCTCAATTAAAACCAATAGATATATCTGTTTACTGGTAAAATAAATACTCCCGCGTAGAAAAAAATAGTATAAAATAAATAGTATAAAATAAATATATACGTTCGACCTACAAATTCCACCCTTAATAATTTAGTTTTTGTTCAAACATAAGTTAGCTAACTGGTTTTTATGCTAAGAAATGAAATACTACTATTTAATGAAATATTTAAACATTTTGACAAAGTAAAATAATGATACCTGAAAATAAAGTCTGAATTATTAGTTATCTATACTACTTATACGACTCGTATACGACTCGTACATGATCGTGTTATCCTAAAATAGATCGAGAAAAAAACGAAAATCAAGCAAATTTATATTTTAATTTGTACGTTTTGTCTATTTTATTTTTCATTTCATAAATCCATTTTAATCTTATGATGCGTTTTTTTATCAATTTCACAAGAAAGTTGTTCTAAAAGTATATATATTTAATTGAAAATAATTTTCAAATAACGAACGAAATAAAAAATAGCATGAATTTATACGCGCTTAAAAATAAGAATCAGAATAATAACAATCAGTGGCGGTAATGGAATAATGGTTCATTTTATCGGTTTTAATTAAAGAAGTGATAAAGCTATTCAAACTATTTTTCCACTTGTATTCATTATAATATTCTTGTAAATATCATTTGTTCCTTTCGTTAACATTACCGACACGGCATGTATTAATTACTTGGATGTGAAGGAATTGTATTAAAACAAAAGATAGTAACTGTGTTGTCTATTGTTTCGTACATTATCTTGATCTATCTTGTAATGGTTAAATTTGTTATGCGAAAAATGTTTTTCGTTTTGTTTTGTGTAAATATGTTTTTGATATATAATGTAAATTATTATAACTATATGAATACATTAATTAAGTAGAGTCTAAATATAATGAAAAAAATACTATGCTTTTTTAGTTTACGATCCGCATTACGAAATTTTGTAATTTACAAAAATGATAATAAAAATTAAAATATACTGGAGACGCTTATACAAAATAAATCAAAGTATGTATAATTTCATTCATTGTAAAAATTAAAAATATTAAAGAAATGCGAATAATTTTATGATTTTATACATAAATATATAGTACATAAATATTTTTAACCAGGAATGTTCCTATGTCAATTAATAATATATATTACTTTAATTATTATACCATTAAAAGAATATTTATTATATATGATATAGCAAACTTCGTCTAATTTTATTCTACTATATCGCAAATTGTGGAATACAAATCAAAAAATTGTATACGATTATAGTATAGTTACTTTCTGAATACCTTTTGAACTATTCTACCAATTAAGGTACAGTAATTTATACTGTAACATTTTTCTGAGTGTACACTAAACAAGCTTAACTTTAATTCTCACTGTGCAAATTTTTTAACATTTTTGCATTTATAAAAAAATTATAAATACGAAATCTGTTGTGTCGCCATTCATAGGTGAATTATTTTAACATAAACTTAAAATTAAGTTAAATAAGAGAAATAATAAAGTTTTTAAAACACATAAAGCTTAAAACAAACAAGGAATGGTGGAGCATTTCGTACGCTAACATTTATTCATAAAATAATAAATAAAAACCGATTTTTCCCTTTAATTTACCTTCAATTCTGCAGCGTCCCATAAAATGTTACAACCAAGCAGCAAAAAGTCAAACTTAGAGCATGTATGCTGAGTTAGAATGCACGTAAGCTATTACTTATAAGTTTTAGTACATTCAATCATCAAAGTAGTCAGTCGTTTAACAAGATAGAAACTAGTTATTTTATCTACGAAGAGAAGTTTTTTTTTGTTTATAAAAGAGTAATGGTTATACAAAATAATAACAATAAGATTAATAACGTAATAACTTTTATATACAAAATTTTCCTTCTAATTCCGATTAGATTTTCTGTTATACAAGAATAATCGAGTAAATAGTATCCCGCGCAAAAAAATAGTAAAGCAAAGATAAAGAAAAAAGCAGGTAATTGTGTGACAAGAAGCTGGAAGAAAAAATATCGGGTTCAGATAAGGCAATAAATATGGCAAATGGTTGGATAATGATAACTTTGCATATGGCAAGCAACAGTAAATAAGCCAAGTGTAAGGCAAATATTTGGATGTAAAGCAAACATTGCATTTCTTGAAAGGGCAGTAATTTGGCGTTAGTTTGGTTATATAGGTTTGACCGCAAACTACTTAGATTACACTGCTAAAAACTATATAATACACGTGTCTTATTAAAGACACAAAGCGATTTAATTGAGACGCCTAGGTGTCTTAACCTAATGGACAATATTATATATTAAGACAGCTGGTGACTTAAATAAGTCACTTTGTATCTTAAAATTGTGCCATCTAAGACACTTTTTTTAACAGTGTATGTCTGGTAGTGAGTGGGAAACAATATGGCTTGCGATCAGTATGCAAACATCTGCAATTTTTGTTGCCTTACCTGAAACCGATAGTTTTCAGCTTCTTGACAAACAATCACCTTAATTTGGCCTTATATTTGCCATACAATTGTTTTTATCTAGATCTTATAATATTTATTTGACTTTATATTATATTTAAACGTTATAATTATATTATAATAAATAAAAAAAACATAATTTGCAATTAACTTTTATATAGACGCATATATAATAGTATTTAAAAATAGTATTAAAAAATACATATTTAATATATAATATTTGTATTTATGCAGATTTGCGTTGATCATTTATAATTTAATTACACGCGGCTATAACAAATAATTGAAGTTTGTAAATTGCAATATCAATAAAAACACGTGTAAAATTTTATGGCTAAAAGTATCGATGCAAAACTGATTTGCGACAATTAGCGTTAAATTACCTCAAATCCAATTTTCTAATGATTTTTAATTTTCGATGATTTAAAGAGACGACAAAATGAAGTTGATAAAGCCAAATGTTAATTTTTAATTATAAGAGAAGTTAACAAGCCACATGTATAATTTGTCAAAATAAAGCATGAAAAAATTCTATAACGATTAATATACCACACACTTTTATATAATCATTTTACTACGGTGGTTTAGTAAACTTTCAAAGCATATCGTGTCTTTTAATTTTAAAAATAACTTAAACAAGATTGACATACAGAATAAAACGAAACTATCATTGTCTTTAAGATATATAATATCAGCAATATAAATATATATCTATATTTACATAGTAATAAATTTGTCAGCTGAATGATCGTTTAAATACACAGCACTGATGGTGAGACTTAACGATGTAGTTAATTAATACTCTATAGTATCTTAAAATAAATAAAGCCTTAATCTTAGCCTTAAAATAAAATAGTTGATGTCCTTAATTAAAACTCATAGTCCGTATATAAATAATATATATATCTAACATTTTACTTGCTTTAACTTCCAATTTCAAATTGACTTATAAAACTTTATTTCCAGCGTTTGAAATCTCACGATCTGTCTACATTTTACTATAGTTTTTAGCAAAATTAATCAAAAATTGACAAAATGAAACAAACTTTTTTTTCATCGCACAGTAACAAATCTCTTCTCACATAAATTTCAAAGCACATTTCATGCTTCCATCATAAAACAAATTCCAACAATATTATACTTATCTCAAATTTATCAACGGCGTTTAAAAGTTAACTTCAGGAATTTCCGTCCACTTAAGGACGTGGAAGGAATTTAAGCACACAATGAAGAAATCTCATACGTCTGTCTAAATTTCATTTAGCGAATCAATATGAAAAGCACTTGATACTTTTTCAGTATAAAATCTAAGAGACAAAAATGCATTTGGAATTAGCCAAAAATGTTATGAAAAAATGTTGGCCGGTGACTAACAAGACACTCGTGTGAGTTAAACTATTTATGTTGCAAGGGCCACGCATAGAAATCTAACGAGGTACTCGCAGGAAATTGTAACGTTAAGGTGAAGCACTAGTAAATGAAACATATACAAGATGCTGGTTCAAAGCTTTGAGAAATTCAACTAGAGTGAAACTAAAACCAATAACAAAATCGAATTAGTTTGACATGCTGAGCTATTTACAGTGTCCAAGATATAATTTAATTTAGATTAAACTCCGGGAATCAATGGACAGTGTTTCACAACGTCGCTAACAAACTCGCTTTAAACTTTGCACGAAAGTTGATTATTCAAACGGTTTATGATTTACAATGCCCATTAACTGCAGAATTGCAGTTCCTTATTTCTTTCTTATTCAACAATTTGCAAAAACTTATTGTATATATGTATGTATACATTTTTTTGTAAATAAAACGCATTTGAGCGAGGTACTGTTCATAAGTTGCTTTTTGTATTAAATTCTGTATGCAAACCATACTAAACAAACATGCAATTATTTTAATGAATACATATACCTACAGAAACGAATAAATATAAGCAAGAAAGTAATTAAACCATACGAATTTATATAAAAATAAAAATATAATTATAATAATAATAAAAAATACAAAAAAAACATTAAATAATACTTATTTATTCAATGACTGAATTATTAAAACTGAAACCCATTATTCTAATTAAAGATTGCACCGGGCGCGCAAAGGTTTTGAAATTAAAATGATGAAATAAAGATTACAGCGACGAATTACAGGAAACTAAATTCTAGCGTGTATAGTTGTTATTCCTCATTACCAGATAACCCGTGTAAAATTTCGAACGACAAAAAGAATTTCGTATATGTCATATAATGGATTTAACTGCGCGACGAGCGCAGAAACAATGCCAAGTAGATAATTTTTTAACACACAGATCAGCGTTTGAGACTGGCCTACATATGCATTTTAATCTACAGCACGCTAATTCAGCTTGGCAAACGTAAATAATTTTTATCACAAAATGGGTATAATGCATACTGATTACAAGCTTTAATTCACCGTATATAATTTCGAGTTCAATGTAAATTAAGACGATGCAAATTAGAAGACATAAAATCTCGATTATATGTATGTATTCATTTGTTTTCGCTTGATACAAAATTAAATTTGTGTGCGCGAGGCGATATCGCGAAATACTAAATTTAACACGTAATCACAGGCATTAGTCGCGTCACCTATGATTTTAATTATTTTCATTATTGCGTTTATTACGAATGAACGCGTCAATTTGTCCGAGATTTTGCGATGTAAATATATATGACTATATATATATATATAGCTATGCGTAACAAATCAAATGGATCATGTTACCCGCATTAAATAAAAAACAATCGTTCTCTTACAATATATATATATATATATATATATTTGGTTACAAATTGACACAACTGCCATAATTTAGTCCAAATATGTTGTGTCGCGTAGATATTTGCTTTAATTTCGCGATGCGGGAACATGCGCTTCAATTGCAAATATATTCTTTTCGTTAATTCGAGTTAATTATTCGTTTTGATACTTTGCATTTGTTTTATTTGCGTGTATATTATACGTAAAATAATTATATAATAATAATGGTTTTGCGGAGAAATGTTTACTTTATAATCATGTTGCTTGCGATAATTCGTCTAACTGTTAATATTCCGCGATGTAAAACTAAAATTAACGAGGTTTATGATTCGCGATAACCGAAACGCGTATTTGATCATTTCATTATTAAAATTGATATTGAATATTTATTTATTTATTTGAAGCGTGAATAATATAAGGACTATACTATTAATGTGTTATACTGATAAGATGGAAATATTGTCAAGGCCTTATTAAGGAATTTGTAATAAACAGTAATACAATGAATAAATGTAAGGCTTGGCATTGCAACGGGCTCATTCTCAAATATTATTTAAGGGGCCTGTGCAGGGCCAAATTAAGATATAATTTAATTTTGCCGATGCATATAAGATTTAGAATATAAACTAGGTTATAATCAGGGTTTCCAAGTAGACTTATATACATTCATTGTAAACATATCCTTTATAACAGCAAAGTATGTTGTATAAGTTTTTGAATGATTAATTTAGTGCATTCCACACCATATATGTTACCGAATAATTATTTAATGAAAAGTTAAACTTTAAAACTTATATTGATGCGGAAAGTTTGTAATTTATTAATACATTGAGAAAATTTTGTAGGAGAATGTTATAATGGGAACCATGTAAATTGTGACTGAACTTATGTATATAATCTAAATGTACGCAATACTTGAATATCAAAATTGTGCAATGCAATTTTCTCAGTGTAGTTAAACGTATTAATTAATTAAGTTAGACGTAAATATGCAAATAAATTATTCTATACAATTAAAAGAATTGTTTAGTGCATTAATAATTGATTTAAATGTATAAATTAAACTTAATTTAAATAGCAATATACTTAAATAAAAATTCAAGAAAAATAAACAATTAATCCGATTCAACGAAATAATTTGTATATTAATATTTTAATCAATTAATTAGTTTATAAAAATACAAAACAAATAAAATGTCCTTATTGAAAAAGTAATTTAAAATTTAAATTTAAAATATAAAGTTATGAACAATTTTATATTAAATTACTTTTACATAAATTACAAATACTTTTACATATAACTCATTGAATGAATGAAATAAGACAATCAAACTTAAGCAGAGAGAAGAGATGTCGAGTCAAAAAATAATTTAATCAAATTATCATTATTATGAAATAACTAAAATATATAATCATAAGATTTTAAAAAAGAACATGACATTATAAAATTAATTAAAATAATCTAAATAATGTTGTCTAACAATATTATAATATACGTTTTGCAAAGAACAACATTGTTTTTTCAACTTTTTTTAAAAATTAACGTAATAAAAACAATAAATTGATCTAACGTGTTGCTCACTACCATTAAAATTTTGCACCAGAACTTTATACTCGTATATTTTTGGTATTTTCGTTAATAATTAATATAATTTTGGTAATATATAAATTATACATTACATATTACATTGGAGATAGAGTTCACCATATTTAATCCATACTTCTAATTAAAATATATAATTTTGGACTTTTCTCCTCTGAATCATTATACTTTATTATACCGATATCATATGCAATAATAATTATTCCTTTTTAAGTTATAATATTAATTATCTATTTAATAATTTGAATTTACTAGTTTTAGAAGTCTTATGAAGTGAGCAGCTAAATGCAAGAAATTTAATGCTATAATTTCTTAAAACAAAAGTTTTGTTTAAGAGTATTAAATGATAATACAATACAAATGAATTCAATAAACATGCAAATTATAATTATATCATAAAGTATCACGAATAAATTACAATACACAATTTTCTAAATCACCTACCATTTTGTGAAAACGATGTCGTTAATAATATTCAGTTTATAAAACAGTTTTAATATATTTAACAAATTTCACGTAGATATATAAGTAATCTGCACGCAGAAAAAATGCATATTATATTAAAAATGACAAACATATAAAAATTACAAAAAAAAAATTTGCAAAATTCTGCGTCGCCAAAACAAAGCTTGAATCTTCCAATAAACTATACTGTATATTTACCAATTCGTATTTTGACGCATAACACTTCTATTCGTTGCAATTAACATAAACGTACATATATCGAAACATATATTTAATAATCCAATGCCAATTCAGTTTAACGTAAAGTATTTGAGAAAAAAGCTCAGAAAAGAAACCTATTACAATAAACGTCTCGCACTTTATATCATACAGTGCTTTATAGTATTCAATAAAGTACAAAAATATACATATAGCGTTACAAATTACATTGGAGCTAATGTTAAGAACTCGTCCCCAGAAAACGACAGAAGAATTAACGTCTCAAATGATGTCAATGAGCAGAACGTTCACCCTCTTTGAACTCTCAGAGAACATGATATAAAGTGAAAAATGAGTGGTAACCTTGAGTACTCCTGTAATGTTAAATAAAGAAACATGCAACCAGTCTAAATTTAACAATAGAAAGACTGTCATATTATAGCACTTGGTGTACCATCGTCCGTTTCTCTCCTCGTCTCTCCGCATTTTCCACTTAACCCCAATTTACCCTATTCTTTTCAGTCTGGTTTTTGTTATCGTCACACCTTTTATTTTTTACCATAGATTTTACTTTGGCACACACGTTGTAGTGTGTGCAAACCACTTCAATACCCGGTTCTAATTGATTATTCATAAACTCTCATTAAAAAAGCCATCTTACGACTAATTATTTAAATAAATCATTTTTCGCGATCAAATTGCAATCATTACGTACACGCGTTACGACGAATTCAATAACAAGTACACTGAGAAATATTTCTATTTAAAATTACCGTGCCAAAACAGTACTTTGATGCGATGTTTGTCAACAAAGAATGATTACCGTTAAAGCACAATAAAAAATAAAGGGAAATCGAAGTAATGTTTACGATATTTACGGGTAATTTTTACGTGTTGACAAACATCGCATCAGAATACCGATTTGGCACAGTAATTTTTAATAGAAATTTTTCTCAGTGTATATATATAAACCAGCAAGTTGTAATGGGCAAATTTGTATGTAACAAAACGAAACGCAAAAAAACAAACGAGAAAAAAGGACTACGTCGTTTATCATGAAGTTCATGAAGTGCTTCGTGTAAGTATAACCTTCGGAGAAGTTTTGGGTCAACATCTAGATAGATTCATACGCATCTCTTAAAGCTCGAGAATGTTGAGACGCAAAGTTTATTTCTCATATTTCACATACTAAACTATCCAACTTTCTGAATTTTTATAAGACGTAACGGAATTTCGTTCGCGTTGCTATATTATTCACCAGTTTCGCAAACTTGTTTTAAATTATTCGTTTATTCATTGCCGTGGATTCCGCCGTAAACTTTGTCCGCCCGATTACATATGACTTCTAATTTGCTTATTACTCTTCAATCAAATCGTATTTTCACCGCAAAATTATATTCATATTTCTCGTCGTTGACTTGTTTAATATTTAAAAAACAATCAAGTTTCCGGTGGCTGGGAAATTGCGTTCCACGTGAAACATATATTTGTTTCCGAAAGGCAATGCCATGAAATATTTTTAAGTCATTTAATGACTGCTTGGTATTACCGTTGAATAAAGTTAATTACTCAATTCAATTGACATTATTGACGTCACGCGTTTTCGTCGCGTAACAATCTCGATATGTTCATGCGGGCAATTTGTTGTTAACAAAGCGTTGGTTTTAATTTTAGGCAGACTATAGAATTGTTGAAACATTTTATAAGCTATATAACAATTTTGTTCTTTCGCTGTACTCAAAAAATAAAAAAAATAGTTGCATCAGTTTGAGTTACATAGTTGTTTTATTGAGTTGAATACGTCTAACTCTATATTTGATTTAAAACACTCTAATTTTATACATTCATTAAACAATCAATTGAATTGTAAAATATAATATGTTTCTATATAATTTTTTTTAATTTAGTTTATTTGACTATTAAACTTTATTTGATTCAAGTGACATTTATTGAACTCATTTATTGAATTTATTTATTGAACATTTATTGCATTTTATCAACTCAACTAATATTAAGTTGCAAATATCTTAATGATTTTTTTTTAATATAACACATAGTCGTCGTGCAAGTCCGCGGAAAATGTTTCAATGTTTATTTCCTTAAACGTCAGACGAGCGTTGTAAAAGTGTTGCGAACTTCGCGAATGAAGTACAACAGTTTTTCAGTCGAAAGTAATAAGCACGGATTTTGCAATATGTTTCAACGAATAAATCAATATAAGAAATTGAATGTCCGCGCAACAAACAACGCCTGGATTAAGAAATAAAAGATGCCTAATAAACAAGAGAATAAGCAAAACGCGACTGAACCTTTTACAAAATTATATTACGTTGGTCAATATTGACGGTATTTTCATCCCCGAGCTGAGTAACCTACGTGGCTTTTGCTCTGACAAATCATCTGCTTTAAATCTATCTATAGACAGTTGTTTGCCAGCGTTAAATAATTCTATTCTCTTTATCTTATTTGCTATCTAAATTTACTAATTAAAATGTAACTCGCGACCAATGACAATTAAAGTTTTAAATCTTTTGTTTCAGACAATGTTATATTGTTACAATTGTAATATAAATTTGAACACTTATTCAGTTACAATCAACGATGCAAAGCGAGGATTTGATTATTAAAACTGTAATCCAATTTAATATAATAACAAATTTGTAGAAATGAAATTTATAACGAAATTTAAAAGGTTTTAAATCTAGCTGATTACTTGATAACAAAAATATATATACTTTTTCAATACTGTAAGTACTGAAAAACTTTATTATACGTTATTTATTCGCAAAAGTAATCCGTACGTTTTAAACTTTATTATTGCAAAAATGTATTATGGACATAGACCTGTTAAAGACAAATAAATAAATCATTTTTATTTTATAACCGTATTGATCCCACGTCTAAACTTGCATATGGAAATTACACATAAATAGTATATTATATACATTATATATCTATAGTACTTGATATGGTACTGAGG
>JABFQC010001605.1:0-18695 GCA_022817085.1 Psilanteris sp. ZL-2020
TAATTTGTCTAGAAGATATTGTATTGTATAGAAGATGTATAATAATTTTAGATATATTTGGTTCCAAATCCCTAAATTACCATAATGTATAATCACTTTTAATATACCATTTTTCTACGTGTACAAATACAATTAAATTTATAATTATAATAAATGTGAAAAAAGGAATATGGCGTAAGGTTTATTTACGCCTTTAGTCTAGGTCTTGTCGAACTGCTGTCGTTTCATTCAGTGACAACAATCTGGTATGAAAGACTTATAAATTTCCATACGATGCAGTGCAGCTGCAAGCTGGCAAGATGCTGGCTCATAATCATGATCCGGCGTTCATTAAACTGATTTTCTTTCTGCGACAATAATAATATTATAATTTTTTATATACCAATATGTATTAGTGTGTATACCTATAATCAATTAACAATTATATTACCAAACATTATTTCTGCATATACCATAAAACATACATCGTTTGTCAAAACTTTTAAAAAAGAAACTTTGAAACTTAAAAAAAAAAAATAAATAAACAAAAACTGGAAATTAAATTTAATATCGTTTAATTCGACGGATTTATATTGCGCAACTCGAAGACTATATGCTTTATGGAATAATTATACTCCGTAGCGTGAAGCAAGTATGCTCTGAAATAATAATATTGAAATGACAAACATCTATTTTTACCAACAGTTAATCTAGTGAAATGAGAAAAGGAATGCGTACTAGAAATGCTTTTTCATATAAAGTAATAATTCGCTAAGTTACAAGGAGCGATGGTTGGTGAAAAGTAGAGGACAGAGGGCGGATAATACGAGGGGCATGCAAAAGCGAGTGGATTTCCATTGCGTTTTAATCCCCTCTTGGGATTCTAAACGATGATACCGAGGCAACTCTTGTCGCTTGGGGTGAGAATATTGCATTCCTCGATCGTCATGACGATAACAGCAGCTGCTTTCAAGCCCTTGACCTTTATTTACACTTCAGATCCTTTTTAACAATTTTTTATACGAGAATAATAAACGTTTTGTCATTCAATTTCAAGCAAAATTAAATTCCATAAACAAAATGTATTCAAATATATGCCTGCAACCAGTTATTGCTATTTATATGGTCATTTGCATTAATCAAATTCTAATTGACTTCACTTCTCCTTCTTGCTCTTACAATATCGGGTACAACCTTTCTTTTCTATAAATTATCTTGCTATTAAAATGCATTTCATTAATTAGCCCAATTTATATTTACAAATTGCACTTGTAGGTTTCATAATTAGCTGCGTTTTTGAAACAAACTATCTCTTGCACTGAGAAAAAAGTTACAGTATAAATTACTATACCTTCTGGCATTGGTGGACTAATTCAATAGATGTATAGAAAATTACTATACCATAATGACAAATTTGTTTATTTATATAGTAAAATTTGTTATATAGTATAATAAAACTAGAAGAATTATGACGCATTTTTGTTATATCATATAATAAATATTGTTTTAATGGTATAGTAATTTTTTAAATATCCTTCAAGATATCATTCGAACGCCGGGAGGTATGGTAATTTATATTATATTTTGTTCTCCGTGTATAGTATCCTAATTATAATATCCTTATTACTTCCTAATTACAATTTTGTACAACTGCACTGAGAAAATGAAATCGTACACATTGTAACATTCTGTCATCTCATTGGCACGCATAATTACTATATGAATTTGTAATAGTTTTACAATATGACATTGTACCACGAACGATGCTCCTTACAATTTCGTTTTCTCAGTGTGAGTGTAACAAGCTGGTATCCAGAACTTACGGTAATTTTTATAAAATTGTGATTCACATTATCAGTCCGGTAAAACCAAGTATAATTTATTGTAATCAATTTCAGAACTCTACACGGAAAGAAACAATGCATTAAAAAATACTAGCAAAATAGTAAATGTGTGACAGTAGTATGCTATTTTTATTCTACTTAAAAATTAGTAACTATTGCACATATTCCAGTCAAAATTGGTGACATTTTAGTAAAAATTGCTGAAGTTTTATATTTTATTTCAAAATACAACACTTCTATCACACAATTGATATTTTATGAGTAATTTTTAATACTTTTTCTTCCCGTGCAATATCACGCAGAGAATTGTTTTGTTGATTCAATCAAAATTTTGTTCATTTAACAAAATTTTTGTTGAATCACCGAAATGTGTGTGTAATGGTTACAAAAAACTAGATTTCAAAATAAAACACGTTTGACTACAGTAAAATATAAACCAGAAAAATTTGTCTAACATAATGATGTTTGTATTCCATTTGATTAGTGTAGAAAATATACAACCAAGAATTTATCTAATTTTCTTCGACGCAAACATTTTTCCGATTGAAATCACTTTTTTTATATCTTGGCGTGTTTATTTGTATTAAGTTAAAGTTGTTTCTGTAAATAGGAGCGCACAATGCAAGTATTAATTGTACTTAAATGAAAAACGGAGAATAGTTGGATGTTTAGCAGGGATGACATTAAAGAGACTTAATTTCACGAAGAGGGGTTAAATAATGAAAGAGGGGCACAGACGGAAAAAGTTGAATGAACAAGGATGTCGGTGCACGTCTTCGTGTGTCTGATGAGTTCATATGCGTGGTGACAATACAAACCGAAACAAACACTTAGTGGCACGTGATAGGCACGTGTCTGTTGGGACATATTACATTCCAAATGCACACACTCGACAAGCAATTGAAGGGTTCTACGGGCATGAGAAATCATAGAAGAGAAGCAAATAATGAGCATGATCACTATGATGGTGACGATGATAACAGATAACTGAACATGAAATAGGTTTTTGTACACGTCTTCATTTGCGTTTTAGTCAGTTCAAAACACCCTTTCAAAAATGCTACTTTCGCACAGCTTGACGTACAATATATATATAATATATATTAAACATACGCATTTACCATTTTTTTAAACTGCGACAATTATTATATGGGTGAGCTAATTTGAAAGCATGGTAAACATTTTGTAATATTATTATTATAATAATGAGATGAGTAATGTTTGAGAACAAATATGTTTCTTAAAACGTTTACGTATTTTTAATGATTTTGTTAACATTATCACATTCAGAAGATGCATAATATTTTAACATCAGTTTGAATCTAATTACAAACATTCTATTGTGTAGAAATAATTTGTTTTCTTGAGAAGTATTAACTTCGCGCGAATAAAAATTAACGCCGAAACAAGAGTCGAAGTTTTAATAAAGATAATTTATCAGTGAATTCATTATAAGTTTTATAGTAATATATAATTATGTTTATAGTCGCATTTAATATAATTTAATGTTATTAAATATTATATAAATATACACGTCATAACTACTTTTTATTTAATATAATAACGAGTTATTTTATTTTATTTTTAGAATATTTATATTATAAAGTAGTAAAATCAGTCTAATACAAGTAACGAAACAATCAAATCAATATGATGAAAGCCTGGATTCAATCTGGCACAGTCTTTGATTTAATGTCTGGCAATAGTCTAAAAGCAAAATGTTTGTGGTCAATTTAAACATTTTAACATCAAAATACAGAGTTTGTACGTTGAGAATATAAGTTTTAATTTGTTTAATATATACCAATTGTTGGTAAAGATTATCGAAAAAAATATTTCTTTTAAAATATGTTTGAAACATATATGATTTAAAATAGATCTAATAAATTCCTTAAGGCAGTAATTAGAGAATTAAATCCTTTTATCACAATAATTTACTCTTTTATATCATAATATCTTGACTATTAGATAAGAAATCTTTGATATTAGATTAGAATTCAATCTAATATACATTATATTAAAAACACTGAGAAAATGATATTGCACTAGGAACAACGCAAATTGCAACTAAAACTATACGACATTGTATGACCTTTCATTATTTAATAGATATTACACCCTGTATATGATTATAATTATATTACTAAATTTTCTATAGAATTCGAAAACTATGAAATGAGCTTGTATTGGCATGTTATTAGTTGTGCAATAGTTAATAAGCAATTTGTGTATGTGATTTAGGTAACTGATTATATTAAATTATAAGTCTATACTGATCTAATAGTGCAGAGATGTTCTTTAAATTAAATTATATACTCATCAATAATTATAACCTTATAATAATTTCATGTAGAGGTTTTTTGTAATAATAAACTAGATTATTCAAACTGACTAATAGTAATATGTAACATAAATTGACAATAGGAAACTTTACCGTCAGATAAATATTTCATAAATAAAATCATAAATTTCATAAAACTTATATAAAATATTTATAATCAGAATTATTTCATTCAGATCATAAAAAGTATTAATATATGGGTTGTCGGTATGTGTGCGAAACAAAACTTTTGTTAGCTATGTGTTGTTTAAGTTATACCATGTACGAATTAAAAATTGTGTTTGTGTCAATTTTAGTCCGTTATAATTAGTTAACATTGTATTTTAGTTTATTAATGTATTAAAAATCTATTGCAGTTTGAAAATGGAAAATTTAATTGGTTGAAGTATGAAAAATATTTGGAAATTAGTATTTTTACTTATACATATATATTTATATACATTTGTTGCATGCACTAATGTGTTTAATTATATAATATATATTGCGAACATTGCAAATAAACGCAAACGTGACAACAAAATTTGAATAAAATAATATTTTAATATATGTGATAATGTTGGATTATAAATTTCCGTCATAAAAGTATTACCAAATTATAAACAATGGTATATTATTAATTGTGTAATATTAAGTTGTTGACTCGAATTGTTTTACTTATAACAAAAGGATTACAATTCTACAAGATTTACTTTTTCCATCACTATATATAAGACACTACTTTGTAGTACGTACAATGAAGAAAAGTTTCCTTCACAGATCTGTTATTTTATTTCTCTCAATAATCAAGTACAAAAACCAGCGTCTTATAAAAATGTATTATTAATATTATTTTGTATTTTTACGTAATAATATTAAATAAATAATTTTAGTAATATTTTATTATTTTACAATAGTAAAATAATATAAGTATTTACCTTACACTATATCTTATATGCTATGTATTAATTATATATAAATTAATTGTCATAATTATGATATATATAATTTACTGGCGCTATTCTATTTATTGTGCTATTCTACTTGATTTATTCTGCTATTTTCTACAAATTACGCCTCTGGAAAAAAAACTTATATCGCCGAAAAATATTTTATCGTTTTAGTGACATTATGGTTAAATCATATTGATAATAACAACAGTAAAAACAACAAAACAAAATACATCATATGAGAATCAAATATCATAAAATATAATATAATACCACATTGCGCATAATAAATGTGTAAAAAAAGTTTAAAAAATTACGAATTACAAGTCAAAAATCATTCTTTAATTTCACTATTAACATAATAATAATTTTGTTTGTGCAGTCAATGAATATCATCATTATTTAGTGCCATATGCGATATACTTATCTCTAATAAAGTTATTGAAAAAATATTAATTCAAAAAAATGTTAAAAATATATTTATAAATTATGATTAAACATTAAACATTATATACATAACAATTAAATTATACGTGCATCATTTTTACACCGTTGAACGCAATATATTCATTAATGTTATATAAACGAGAAAATTATTGTCATTGATAATTGTCATTTCAAGTGCAATAAGATGCAAGCGTCGACTAGAAATGTTTATTTCAGTTATCTTTTGTATCACTTCAAAAGTACTTCAGGATGTTTACAAATTGATTCACGATAACAATATATAAATTTAATTATTGCACATAAAACTCACGTTTATTGCAGGATAAAAGAGTTTTAATTTAGATATCATTAACATTTAATGTCTAAGTTAATATATTAAGGATAAATATACAGACTTAACATTGTAAATCTGCTTTCATTTCTTTCAAATTGTATTATGTAATGTTATTCCCAGTATATTGTGAATATCGTATATTAAATATTAAAAATATCGTTTTAATTAAATAAATAACAGTCGTATTCATTCATTTATCAATAGTTATAGTTCCGTTTATTATCATATTGATTGCCATTGAAACGTCAAAAATATACAAAATATTACTATAACTTTAAATTAGAATTATTTAATTACGTAATATCAAATGTTTAAAAAACCATTGATAATTAATCTATCAACCACTAAACTTATTAATGACACAAGTAAACAGTATCATTACTACAGATAAGGCATTTCTATCTGCAATAACGATATTAGTTATGCTTTACAGAAGGAATCGTTTTACTTTTTCTTATCTTAAACTACTCACTAGTATATCTAAATGAATGTACCAAGCCACACATTTACAGTCAATGCCAAGGCAGATTAACGTACCTGATAGTTGCATTGTGACAGATTCATTATAGTCACTTTTATGATGTTGTTGTTTTATTCGACGACTATTATCAATTTATATAAACACAAACTTCAAATAACAAAATGTATTTATAATTTGTATTGTAATTAGCGTTAGTTTTACAAATTCTTATAATTTATATAACCCTTCTGAATTTAGACATACGGATTAGATTTTTTTACGCGAATTATAATTCACTTTTATTAAACTTCCAAAGTATTTGAAAAATAATAAAAAAAATAAATAAATATTAAACACTTGATTCAACAAATGTACGGTTAAAAATATTTTGTTAAATTAAACCCATTATTTTATTTGAAATTAAACTGTTCGATTGAGTACTTTTTGGATGTCGTTTGACATGCTTTTAATATTCGAAAATAAACGTGTATACGGTATGGAAAAATTAGACGCAAAAGTGTAACTTATGTATACTACTTGAAAATAAATTACAAGAAAGATATATGTTTTAAATGGTGGTTTATTTCAGTGAAATATTCATGAAGTGTTGCACCAATGAATGCAGATTGCAGATGAGAGGAAAGCCTCCAAGGTTTGAGGGAGAGAAATGAAAAAAAGAATAAAAATTGAAGAAGAGGCGATAACGAGGTCGACCGTGGCATGAGAACGAATAAAGGCGAGAAATAACATGGCGCTGACTGTTAAAGGAGTTCTGCGCCAATCAAAAAAATCAATGATACAGTGAAATGATGTTGAAAATACACTGCAACAAATTTAAGTGTGTACTTTCAACAAATGGTTGCATAAAAAAAAAGAAGTTTTATTGCAAATAGTCGTATAATTTGTACGTATACAATTCGCTAGAAACAAACTATTGTACACGCGTCTTTTGTCATATATATTATAATTATAAATGGCTCGTATTGAAAAAACATGTTTAATGAAAACTGTTATTTAAAATGGTATTGTATTTTGTATTTAAACAATTAATTTTGGGAATGCAATAAATTAAAATACCAGTTTTAACTTAAGTAATATATCGAATGATACTTTTATTATAAATTCATTTTTAGTATAAAACGTGAGATTATTTCAGTGAACACATATTACACTGTATATAAATATAATGTTCATTGATATATTTATATATATATATATATTTCTCTCGCATTAACTGTCACGTAGAGTGGTTCGCTCGCAAATTTTTATTTTACGGTCTTTATGTAAATTATATGTTGGATATATAAACTAATTTGTATGAAAAACTAAAATAGTATTTCGTTTGAATATAAAAAACATAAAAATGTATAGATCTAAATAAAAATAAATATATATATCTTTTGCCATAGAAAGTATATTTTGTTTAACATGAAATTATTTTACAAAATATTCATGTGTATTATAATTATCATAATAAATGTGTGTAGTTACATGATAGAAACTCGAATAGCAATAATTATTACGACTATTATAATTTTGTGACTCGAAAAGGATGTCAAACAACTGACGTTAAACGTAGAACAGAAATTCTTAATAGACCATAAATGTACATATATATATCTGGAAACAGATGACATAAATGTAAAATTTCAATGTTATTGAAGAATTATTATAATGTTGTTTTGTGGCATTTAATATTTTTAGAAAATGATGTAATAATAATTAAAACTAATAACAATAATTAATACTTGTAAATCTGGCAAAGATTGCCATTTAAACTGGAATCTTCTACGAGAAATGATTAAGCAGCCATAGATTAGTACTGAACTCGATAACATTTTTTCATCGAATTTTTGCGATACCTTTAAATGTGCAGATTTAATCTTATATCTATACTACGTTATTGCTAATAATTATTAACAATAACAAAAAATGTTTACGCGCGTGTTTCAAAATTATAAAAATCAACACTACGAAAACTAAAGATAATCTTCATATTAGCTAGGTATTATGAAAATATATATTCTTATGTTAAAATGAGGGTATTAAGAAAAATAAATTGTTATAAAGAGATATATTTTTATCCTACAAGTGTACCATGAAATAAAAATGTAACATTTTAATTTTCAAAATGAATTTAATTATAATTGATATGGAAGGAAAGAAAAATTATTACTTTTCTTATAAACTCAAATTGATGCAACATTTTTGCTTTGTAGTAAAAAGTTGTTTTCGTGAAAAGAAAAAGATATATTAATATTCATTCACAGAATATAAATGTTAAAACAGTAGTTTTATATTTTGAAATAATATATACAAATTAAATATTTTTATATAAAAAATATCACACACTTGATATTTTACGATTAATTTTTAATATTCTTTTTCTTTGCATACTGTTCTACTGAGCTTTTGAGATAGAATAAGCTGATGGACCAAATAGGCATTTTGAAAAAAATTGATATTTTCTGAAATAATAATTCCTATTTTGCGTATTTTGATTTATATCATCGTTTGTAGTATAACAAAATTGCCTACGACACATATATAATAATAAATATTTCAAGAAAATAATATTCTCATGGTTTTTTATTGTCGTTTACATATATTTGAAAATCGTACAATATACTGCAATACGTGTGTAGAGAAGAACGTTCTCGAGACTTCGACCATGTGAAAACTTTATCCAAGAATCTAATATCATCTCAAATACACACACATTCTAGAAATTCTTGACGTTGCGAACTACCGACTCGTTTTATGTATACTACCAACTTTTGCACATAGAGATATATCTATGCGTATAATCTATGTATAGGATCGTGTTGGAATGCACGGAAAAGAAAAACGTTTAGAAATAGATACTGCTGTACAATGACACTAATTTTAAATATACACAATATTGTAATTTCCTTAATTAGTTATATATATTATTTTATGCAATATTTTTATTTATGGCCAGATAAATATTTGCATTCAAGTCCTTTAGTCGTATTTACTTATTTATTTACTATTTTGTATGAAATTAAATATACATACAATCAAATTAAATTTTATTCAAATGAACTTATTTATTATTGTATATTATGTACACATAAAAAGTGAATTTCCATTAATTATTGAATTAGCTATTTTTATTGCGCCGATAAATTTTCAAAGTAATTTAAATTAGTAAATAAATGTACATATATATAAAATGGTAGATATTGTACATGTATAATAGATATTTGTATTAAAATATTAAAAATTAAAATCATTTTAAATTCAATATATATTTAAATATTTTACGCTGTAGGTGTTAAGATCTATAACAGCATGTGCCTGTTTTGAATATTTTCCGATAAATTTCATTGAGAAATCTGTAATTTATCAAGAAATTATATATAGGCAGGTCATTAAAGAAACGTAACGATATACCCTTTTATAGAGCGATTATATTTGTAAAATTTATTGATATATTCTTTAAAAATATATTGCTTTTTATAAAAGGCTAATATACTTAATCATTAATATGACAAAATCTGTTTAAATGAAAATTGTTGGATAATCTTAATAATCACTGAAAATATTGTATGTATTTTATTACTTTTATTATCTTTTCTATGAAAGTATCTTAAAGTAAGACATTTTTTACTGTCAATTTTTATAATGTGTTAACCGACATTGTAATTTGGACTTCAACTGACAATATTATTATATGCTTATATAGTATGTTTATTTAATATTAATAATTTGTGGCATTAATAATGTTTGGCGAACAATAAATCCGAGTTTTCTGTATGCAAAATTCGAATATTCTTTGCAAGTTATAGCTACTGCTATAAATTATTGGTCCTATATTGACGATAACGATACAACTGCAGTATCCTTTTATGAAGTAAAACATTATCTCATTATCTCATTAGTGGAGGTTAATATTATCTCGAAGTTTTCACGATATTATATTCGATGTTTGGAAAAAATTGTGTTCAATCTTCATTCGATCAATTACATTATTATACTTTATATCAATTGTATCGTCGGTTAAGAGTAAACATATTTTCTAAGAATATATTCATTGCTTTAAACAGACATTTATCGAAATTTTAACTTCATACATTTCACATTTACTCATTACATACATAGAAAAAACATACGTACAAAAGTTTTATATATACGGTAAATCTGAAGATAATACGTGTTCAAACATAGCGAACTTTATCATACGACATACTATCGATTAGCAATAAATTGATTAAATTTACTTCATTATATTACACGGATATCTACATTTGCGCGAGCGTATATCTCCAAATATCATACAAACGGTATTACATTTCTCGCGATTTGCTCACTAAATCGAAAAACATTTATACCCCATCACACGCCATAAAGACATACCTATAAAATACACGTAATTGCTCTAACAAAAGTAATTTGCCTGTGCATAATTGCTTTGTTAAGAAAAAATCGTATTAATTGAAAATGAAAATTACAAAAATCGCGTCGGTAAGATTGACGCGAGTCGAGGAGTTGTTTAGAACAAAACAAAAAAAAAACCCAAAAAAAAACGAAAAAGAAGACAAAGAAAAAAAGTGCTACTAAAAGTGTTACGAGATCGCGAGCGTAGTGCGATCGTTGCGAAAATCAACTCTTTGCCGTTGGAGCTCGCGCAAAGGATAACTCAACTATTGATATGCATTGCACCCAAATTGGTCATACACGCGTACAAAAGAGCTCATGCACGCACATAAAAGTTCGGTATGTTGATAGAATGTAAGCGACAAAGCAAAGCAGGAAAACAGGAGCTGCTAAGTCGGCGAGAAAATGGAAGGACGCGATACTGATACGATTCGCAGAAAGGATGACAACTAGTCTTGCGTCTGAAGGGTCGGGGAGAGTCGCTGCTATCTTAGTCACCTCAAAGCAGTGATAACATTTTCCCTCCCGGACAGAGCCTGGTAACGTAGAAACGGCATCCCTTCGTCATCCGGCGCCCCAGGTCGATATCCGGATAACGCTGACGGTCGCCCGGGTAACCAGAAAACCACGCCTTCGCAAACATGGCTGCCCTTGGGAGGCGGACGAGCGAGGCGGCATATACCAGAGGCTTAAATTATCATAATATTGGTCATTGTCTCGGCAAGTGAGGTGAAGTAGCTGGATACGGGAGTTCGTATATCACGATCCAAGCACTTCGTTCTTCCATTTTCTTGCGCCCATCCTCGGTGCCACTTTCCTTTGCAGAAACCGACCCCTTCAGTTCCTTTTTTCGGAGCCAAATGCCCGAGCACAAGCATCATATTTGATATGCGTCGTTAATTCGTTTAGCACTTAAGAACTCGGAGCCGCGGCCGCGTCGGGCCTTCGCTTCCGCGTCCTTTTACGCGCCGCGCTGTTGAAAATCAATTTCAACGATGCAGGATATTCAGGGGGTTGGGAGGGTAAAATGTCGATTCGCCGAACGCTGGCAAGCGTCGGATTGCGTTCGGCTGCGGCGGAAACTAAATTCAACTTAACTCGGCTTGCTCGTCCTGTTTTGCGGCTTTATTTTTCTTCGGGTCCATGTATGGTCGCGTTTTTGTCAGAAAGATGTTTCGGGTCGAATTATTAAATCCTTTGCGGTCACTGCTTTTGGAACGTACGCTGATTGGCTTCGGATTTGTAGACTGTCTTATTGATATAGGTGTCAAACTGAGGAGAATGTTAACACCTCTTGTAATTACGTGTCTTTGCTTATATAGTTTTATGGTTCGTGACGAAATTTCGCACGTTTTAAAGTAGTTGCGTAATATAATAGCAATTTTGTGTTATAGTTTATTGTAGTTTTATCGAGAATGCATTATCTTTTATTAAAAAATTAAGTTGTCAATTTACACCGTCACACTGACGATGCTGATTAATTAACGATTTGAATCAAATTCTTTTAATACACAAATAGAAGAATTTCATTCAAGGAATAATTGAAATTTCAAATGTTTCAAATATTTATCCTTCGATTTAACTCAAGTGTTTCTTTAAAATTTATAGTAAAATATTAATTCCTTTTATTATAACATTATATATACATTTAATTTATTATAAAATTCCCAAAATACCGTCTTGCTTTGGTATTACGCAATGTATAGGAATATTTCGCTGTTTTAACTAAACAGAAAACTGTTTCTTTTGATGTCCTAATCGTTTATGCATATAATTTTATGCATGTAAAATTTAGGTCAAACATTATTTTTTTATAGTTCAAATAAGAATAGTCATTCGCTGTATATTTAAGTATATTAAGGTAGGTCGTTTTAGAGTTCTGAAATCATTTATTAATTATATTTCTTTCAACAGTAGGTTATCAGATCTCTTGAAGTTCAATATCGAGAATTTAATTTAACCAATAAACATTTTGTATTTCCTATAAAAACAATTACGATATCTAATTATCTTCACTTTTTATATAACAATTGTGTATTGAATTTGTATTTTTTAAAAAGTTATTAAAAATTATATTATATTAAGTTAATTAATATTAAATCTAGAAAAAATATGAGATTCTCATAAATGATCATAATTAACCTTCCAGTATTGTAAACATTTTGGAATTTAAAAAAAATTTAAATTAATATAAAATAATCACAAATTCTATTTTATTTGTTAACAATTATACTAAAATATTATTTCCGTTCGATTGTTTATCTCGTATACCAGTGATTAATCTATAGTAATTAATCTATAATAATAATAGAAATTAATAGAATTAGCATAAATTTTTCAATACTTCAATCCGTTGAATCAATAATCGTACTTTTTACATAGAAAAGTATCAATTCATTTAAAATTGAATTGACGTTGTTAAATATTGGAATGATGTCTGTCGAAGACTTATTGATAGGGTATTGACAAATAACGTCTATTCTATTCATTGAGAAAAAACTTTTATCTGTACTGAGAAAAATAGATTGTCGAATTAAATATCTAAACAGTTTCGTTAAGTATCTAAGATTGTTAAATCGTATAATTATACATTATAGCCGTAACGACAATCCGAATATTTAATTCGACAATTTGGATTGTCAGAGATTGTAAAACGATGTTATATTGAATGACATATAAATCAAAACATAACATATTACATAACATAAATATAACCAATCGTTATTAGCTTTCGAACACCTTAAATTGATATAGTTTCTTCAAATTTTGTGTCTAAGTTTTAACACTTTTGAATATTGAAATATTGAAATATATTGGAGAATATTTTTGGTGTAAGATAAGAGGAGGGGAGGTTAAAGGATGCACCCTAAATCTCTTACAAAAAAGGTGGTTTTCGGGTGTAGCTATATTTTTGCAAATTTTGTAACAACTTTGTGACTATATGCATTTCTATCCGAAAGTGGTAAGACATAAGAACCGTTGTTTGTCCCCTTATAGACCAAAATAAATTGTCCAAACTTCGCCCAAGCTTGTCAAAGATTTGTTAATGTAATGGCAACCAATGTTGGTCAATATCTAGAATGAAACGCAAGCTTGGCACCAATATTGATTTGAAGTATGGACCAAACTTAGGTCAAGCTTGAGTCAAATGAGTTAAGAATAATGAAATATAGAAACAACACATTTACTTTAACACAACACACATTTTTAATATATTTTAATAATACATTTCAATATATATTAAATCTTTAACATAATATTATTAATTAATCGTTTATAAAACGGTCACCTATCCAATTTATCTCTACGACAAACGATGCTTAACCTCCTTCTCGTAGTCCACAGCTGCTGTATGTATATCCATTTAATCGATACATTCAAACGTTGTATTATAATAGTAGTTTAGTAGAGATTCCACGTAGAAAAAAATAAACGCCCAAGCTTGGCCCAGAGCTTGTAAAAGATTGGCCAATGTTAGTCAATCTTTACAGGCCAAGCATGGTTTATACTACAGACTTGGGCCAAGCTTGGTGCATTTATTTTTTTTACATGGGTACTGGTTGTCATAAATCGGCCAATCTTTGAGAAGCTTAAACCCAGCTTCGCCTATTTATTTATTTTTATTATCGGTCCATTATACTTACTCTGACTCAACACAACCTTCACGCCAATCTTGAGCTTGTGCCAATGAAAAAACATATACACATACCAAGCTTGGCTCAAGTTTGGCCCTTACTTTGTCCAAAGTTGTCCAATATGGGACGATATTTGTTTCTTACTCGGTAATACTTGGCAGTTCAGTTAAACATTATCTAAACATTATCTAACATTATTATACAAGTATGACTCAAGCTTATGTCAATTAATAACCAATGACATATATATGATTATTGTGTTAAAAATATTCTGCATGCAGAGAAATGATATCTATGATAATTCCGACATTTACAAGCAAAGTTATGATCAAAGTAACATATAATACGTCACATTTTTTAAGTTTATTTTTTGTTTAACATATTTGAATTAAAATTATATAATCACGTAAAATATACAATTACGGAGATGTATATACTCTTATGTAACAGTCGAAAATCTTGAAATTAAAAAAAAATTGCAAATTTAATTTCAATTATTGTCGCAAGGCTGAATTTTATAAAACAAACTTCTATATAAATTATAGATTTGTCATTAAAACGTAAA
This sequence comes from Psilanteris sp. ZL-2020, assembly GCA_022817085.1. Taxonomy (NCBI): domain Eukaryota; kingdom Metazoa; phylum Arthropoda; class Insecta; order Hymenoptera; family Scelionidae; genus Psilanteris; species Psilanteris sp. ZL-2020. The sequence goes on from JABFQC010001605.1 coordinate 14,933, forward strand.
TTTAATTTATGAGTACTAAATATTTTTTCGAATATAAAACATTAATTACACTCAAGTATATATTTCGTATTTATTGTAACAATTTGATTAATACTTTTTATCAGTATTTTAAAAATTAAAATTTCATAATTTTGAATATCATTATTCGTTAGTAAACATACCTGATATCTTTGGTTTGAACATTAAATTGAATAAAAATAATATATATTAGAGGTTTCATATAAAGCTTATTGAATTTAAAATATTAAAAAGTTATTAATGCAGCATATCTGTGCATAGTATAAAGTTAGTCCAGTAGCAACTAAATGCGTAACATACTTCTTACGTTTTGAATAAGAAATTAATTTGTTAAAAGATATACATATAGTATGTTTAATATTAAGCACATATTCAGAATAAAAATTTGATTAGCCCCAAGCTTATACCAGAGTAAATTGACGTTTCAACAACGTCAACGTAACAAGCTTGCACCGTTATTGAAAATGAATTACAGAAATTAGTGTATGTATATAAATATTTTAGTAAAGTAAGAAACATTAACATACAATATATAATGAATTAGAATAAAACATAATTTGCTTTATATGGTTTGTTTATGAACTTAATATTGATAAATTAATTGTTAAATGGTACAGTCGTTTTATATCATAATAACAACATATATAAATTCTGAATCTTCTGAATATTCTGTAATTATGTATCCTATATATAAGTAAAATTATTTTTTAGAATAATTAATTTAAATAGAATATTATATTATTACATTAATAACTAAATGAAATTACTAAGGATAATCCTGATAAAGGTATTTCATATATTTATATAAAATCTTAAAGAAATTCTATAAAATTTATTTAAGTAATACTACTTTTTATCTTGCTTTTAGGTGTCATAAAATATAAAATGAAAGTCTTAAAATATGCCTTCTCTATGCACAGGTCGGGTTTCCGATTCCTAAAAAGTTCGAGCATTTTACTAAGATTCACACTAGAACCACTCTAAAGTATATTTCAAAGTACACATTGATGTCACAATTTTTTCCCGTGATACGCATTGGGTAGAAATGCCGAATAGCGTGTCCGTATGCTGCTTCCCCGTCACAAACAGTGGGGAAAAAGGAAAAAAGACATATATAATGTATAGATTTCTTAGAATGGTACTGGCATGTGTCTCAAAAGTTTTCCCAATTCGTTTATCAGAAATAAAGTGATTTCTTTAAAGTATACTAGATACTAAATATATCCTTATTTTTATTTTATTAAAATGGCATACATTAAATTATTTAAATCTTTTAAAGTAAATGTATTTGAAAAATATTGTAATTTATAAGTAATTTAAGTATTTTATTTTTTAAATTCCGTAATACTAATTTATTATATATATATAATAACATTTTATATAATAATAAAAAATGCATATATTTTAATCTTCAATTATATTTTTTTAATATTAAATGCTAAAATAAGTTGCAATGGCATTCTGTTAATACCACATATGTATTATGTATTATTATTTATTACCATAATACACTTATTAACATAATTTTCGACAATTTAACAACTAATAATAGTATATGTTTCATAAATTATTATTAAAAATTGTTTATTCGCAATCTTATCTGTCATTCATAAAACAGTTTCAGAATTATTAAAAAAATTAAACATCAATACGAGCATAATTGCCACATGATTATGAACACAGTTTTTAACAATACATGTTTAAAGTTAGTCAACTTCAATGCTTAAAAATAAACGTTCAAATGAACAATTAACTGTAATGCATTGCATTTAAATTAATCAACCGTCATTTGACTTTATATAAATGACTAATTTAATTAATTCGGACAGAGCGAAAATAAAATAATTTTCGTTTAATTTTAGTATTTGTAATAAACGACTGAAATCTTACTAGAACAATAGATTTTACATTCGAGATTGACCGCGTAAAATAAGGAAAAGGGACTATACACGTATGACAAATTAACATCCCTCAGGCAGCTCAAACAGTACGTATATCATGCGACAGTACACAGTAAAACAGTCAGACTACAGGAGAGCAACACGGCAGCTACTAGTCAGCCAGTCAACCCAGCTATAGGCAACCAGTCAGCCAACCAGTCTGGTAATAGAGCTGAATACATGCATAGATGCATAGCCATAGACAGATACAGAGATATATGTCTACCTGGTACGTATCAGATCACAGAGTCGACTGCAGAGAGAATATTATGTTTACCCGTACACACGGCTTCGCGATGCAAATAATCTGGTATTATTGCACTTACTCTACCTCTCTCTACATCCACTGATAAATCTGTGTCGATTCATCTGTGCTTTATACAAAGTCATGGAAAAACATCTACGAAAATTTAAAAAAGATTCTCTTCAACGATACGTCCGTCGAAATTATTCGAATTGAATTCGTCATTTGTATTAAATGAAATATAATATATATCTTGTATTTTATTTCAAATATTGTATCAATAGTTTTAAACTTATTATACAGTTATTTCCAATAGAATAAGTGTTTAATATATATTACAATTGTTTATATATTTCTTTTACATATTTATAAGAATAATATTGTGAACAAAAGTTATTCTGAAATAAATTTTGGTTAATATTATATGATTTATTTTTATTAAGAACATGTGATATATATTTTTTATTATTTAATTCGTGTATATACGGATGTATATAATTTATATATCAATCAAAAAAGTTTTTTATTCATTGAAGGATTTTGATATATTATACAATAACAATGTAATATTTTAATTAAAAAAAATGAATTTAATTTTCATTAGTTTTTCCTAATAAAATATGAATCACTTGTTCTATGGGCTATAATGAATTCTATATATATTTAGGAATATTATTAAGAAAATATACCTTAGTAATTATAACCTTATTAATAAATGCATGCAAGATATATTAATTTGTGATTATTGTATAATTAAGAATATAAGAAATAAGTGTAAATTTTTTATTTTAAAATAAAATCATGGAGTTGCATGATGAAAAAAGTATTCTAAATTAAAAAGATAAAAGATAACCGAAATACGTCAACGACATTTTTATTCGATTGTCTTAATAAATATATTTATATAAAATATGTAAATAAAATGGTGGTACGTGTTTATAAATTATATATGTTGGTATTAATTTTAGAAATAATATTTTATCTACTTTAAAATTCATTTATGACTATACCTTATTTCTATACGTCACTGTACATAAATTATAGAATCATCTTTATATTAGAGGAAATTCTTTATAGTTATACTTATTTCATTTAAAGTATAAATAGGATATACATATATAAGAATATTTTCATTTGTAATATAGATTAATTAACTGTGTCAATTTATTAAATACTAAACCCTTGAAAAGATTCCCTTACTACTAAAATATTTTATTTTAAAAATATAGAAAATATTTTTTGATATATAAAGTAAAATTATTGTTGTATAGTGTATGAAAATAAATTATTCTATAGATAATTTAAATTTCGAAATCGATTAAATTTTTACGCACAATCATAAAGAGGGCTAATAAATATCTTAAATTATTTTAAATATCTGTATTATTAATGGTAATGAACATTTAAAATAACAATTGTTACATTGCAAAAACAAATGCATTTAGATATATATAGACATTAGTATTAAAGAACATTTCATAATTATTAACATTTGAAAAATATTTCTAGACACTTATTTTTAAAGCGTATACACCTACAGAAATGCAACGTTGCTATAATG
>JABFQC010001606.1:0-18687 GCA_022817085.1 Psilanteris sp. ZL-2020
TTAGGTAGGGATTTTTGTAAAGTAGGGAATTTGACATAGACCCATATATATATATGGGATGTCATATATATATATGACATAGACCCATATATATATATAGACGATTCTGAATGTCGCTCGGGTTGCGCAAACAGGACCTTTAATTACATAAAGCGCAACGTTGCCGGCACGCATTGTTACGAATAATTCATTTGAATGATTGGAAAGTCAAAAACTGACTACGCATTTTGAACGCCAGGGTCTGGAGTCGCTTTCTATTAACGCGCAAAAGCAAAAGGTTGGTGCGTCGTTGAGGACAATGACTTTTTTCGCGCGCGCACAATTACAAGCGAACGATTGCGGCGCAAAAATTAAATCACTTTTTGTTCATTTGCGACGGACGTTTAGGTTGTTTGTGCTGGCCCGGCGAGCGTGTTACCAAGCATTTCTCGATTTTGTTCTGTCGAGGAAAAGAAAAAAGAAAATAATAAGCACAAAAACGGAGATGTCCGGGATTGCGGGACGTAAAAAGTATAATTGATGATGGGATAAATTTAACGAGAAAAAAAGTGACTGAAACGTCGGGTTGAGTGTTATGAAATTGTTCAAGAGGCGGTCAAATTGTGCAGGAATTTGATTACGAACTTCGTGGTGTTGATATTGGATTGTTTTGTTGTCGGAGGGTTGCGCAGTCTTTCGGACTTTTTTGGCGGGCGGATTTTGTTTTTCAGACAGTTTGATATATGTATATGACAATATGTTTATGATTTAAGTGTTACTGTATAAAGAACATTGTTACGTCACCTTCGTATTTTTAAGCAATAGGAGCGTAATATTAAAATTTTCCGAAAAATTGTATTTCTTTTAATTTCAATCAAATTGAATGTTTGTTTACTAGTATAAATAACACATTTTTTTATTTTCACTTTTGTTTTATATTTATAATTATAATTGAGTTCACGTATAAACAACCAATCAATTGATTTTAACAATTTTCAAATCTATTGATTTTTACATTATAAAATATAACGATTATATAATACAATAATAAGAAAATATAAGTATTATCATGCCTATAATTTACTTTATTTTCACAAATACAATCCGAGTTCATTTTATTTATATATAATTTTCGTTTATGGTCTCCAGGAATGTATTATTATGGCGCTTTCAGAAATCGACAACAAACAGTACTTGAAGATTCGTTTCAAATCATATAAATGTCCAAAATAATGTTAAAAAAAATCAAAAACAATCATTTTTATTTCATAACATTGACTGACCATTAACTTTCAGCAACAAAAAATACGCGACCATTTACACGCAACAAATTCGAAATCCTACTCCGGACGTTTCCTCGAAATTCTCGCATTTAATGGTTTCGTTAATTTTCGAGACGAAGTCGGTTCGCGTCGCGGATCACCTCGCATGTATCGAGTGTCGATGAAGTAAATACGCGCAACAGATGTATCGCAATCGGCGCACGGGTTTCATTGAAACCGAAGGTTTGCGCGGGCGTGCTTCAATCGAAGACAATGAACAATGGTTGTAAAACGCGCGAGAAGCGGAGAGAATCTCGCGCGGCGGGGAAAGGTTTAGAATACGAACGAAAAACGTTATGCCAGCGCGCGCGCTCGAGCGAGCAGGGCTGCGAGACGCGATGGAGAAAGGTGTACGCGCGGGATTACGCGGCGCTGTAATTGAGTTCGATTCTTCGTTATTTCGGACAAATGGAAACTAGAACGGACGGGTCTTCGGCGAATCCTGACCGCTTTTAAATTAAACCGATTATATTGATTAACGTCGATAAAAAAGGGCTCGCATTACAAATTACTATAATCGCGTTCATTTTCACCACCGGCATATGGTCATTCCGACATGAAATTTGGAATAAAATAACAAAAAAAAAAATTTATAAAATATATAACAGTAACGTGTTTACATGCAGGTCGACGATTCGAGCATTGTTTACAATACCCCCGGTAATAAATCGCGCGTTTCGATAACCTTGGAATTGTTGATAAACATTTGCCGAATCGTAAACTGTCTATGTTTATGTTGTTGGAACGTTTGTGCGAACATTCGATCCGAGACCGTGGCCGACGTGATACGCTACTGGCGAAATGTTGCGAAACGTTGGTGCCTGATTAGTACGCGGGAAATCAGTTAGTCAGCCGTGAGCCACCATCGGAAAGAGTTAATATACCCTTTGATTCTAATAATGGCTTTGATATGTTTCGATCGAGCAAATAATGGCGTTCGCTTGGTTGTAAAAGTCGAGGATTTCATATTTGTCGTTTGATACAGAAGTTGAGGTTTTAATGAATAACGGATCGCGGTTTCCGTACACGCGTGCGAATTTCAACGAAATCGAATCTATGTTTAGGTTTCTATAAGTAAACATTGCACTTTCTTTATACACAAGTTTTTCAAGTTCATTCGAAGGCGTGGTTGTCAAATTTGAAAGACTTTATTTGGTTACTACTGTCTTTGTCTTATCAAATAAAACAAACAAATAATAGCCTTTTTTAAAATTAATTAATTATTAATAAGCATAGTAACATAATAATAATAACAACGACGTGAAAATAATAATTTTAAGATAACTTTACCAAGACACGAGAGTCACGTCTTTCAAAATAACTAAATAAGGACGTAGATATAACAAACAAACGAGTTTTACTTTCTAAACGAATTCTTGATATTTAATCCAGGATGATCGTATGGAATAAGTGAAATTAAACGGTTCGACTTAAACTGATGGATTATTGAAGATAATCGAACGAAATAGATAGAATGCTAAAAAACGTTCAACAATCTCGAACCCGGTTGCCGACTGCGACGAATGTAATTTTCGTTTCTGTACAAACCGAGATGATGCTTATAATAAACGTGGAAGCAATTCATGAAAAGCATGGAACTGATCGGAGAGACAAAATACGGGCAATTTGTCTAACATAGTAGAAAATTGCGACGTACAAAAGGATACCATGATTGGACGGGTAATTCGAAGGGAATAATTTCGCGGTGAAAAACGTTACTGAAATAATTCGTCCTTTCAAAATAAACTCATTCCGAGCGACAACTTTTCGACGTCGAATTTCCGAAAAGTACGTCAATACAAACACCAGCCCGTATCATCAACAATGCCACGACATAAAGGTCATTTATATTTTGTTTCATCCAATGTCATTCCGTGTCGTTTTGTTTACATTTTATAAACAATTACAAACTATCGATTCGCAAATCTTTCTAAATCGCGCTTCGAAGAAATTCGAAAACACATACGCGTATACATTTTTTGGTCGGAAAAGGTATCGAGTGTATCGGGAATGAATTACATCTGCGGTCGGTGCTGGTCGAATGATACTTCTGAATGAAATTTTGCGTCGTCTTAAGTTGGTTTAAAGATCGACTCTCTTTGATGCCGAATCGGTATTGCGGTTGCACAGTGAAACCGGAATCGGATCGCCGATGGCGGATGTGAAATCGATACCGCGTGTTGAAACTGTGCAATATAAATTTTCGTAGCTGACTGGCGTCCGAAACGGAACCACGGACGGTTCGCTCCGGAAAAAGGGTGTTACGATATCGTTGCCAGCATACGGCTATGGTAGACCCAAATGGATTATTTAGTGTCACTCGCTGGATCGCTGATAAATGCATGAGAAATTTATTTCATAAATAGAAACACGAAAAAACGAATTTATGAAATTAATGCAATTCAAGCAAAACCATTTTGCTTTTGAACGCACCCCTCACGTACAGGGCATTAGCGGTGCGTTCAGTTTACAACCGGAGCGCACGTATAACTGTCTTTGTCACAAACAGAAACTGTTTCGCCATTCAATTTATACTATACATATACATAAGCATACAAAGACATTATATTTTCAATATGAAAATAATTTAGTCACGCGTATTTTCGAACGCAACCGTAAGACTTTGTTTTCGTAGTTTGTTTTCGCGACGCGGATTGTAATTTTTTGACGAAACCCAATTTCATTCCCGTCCGAGAATGACGAGTCATACCGAAACGCTATTAAAAAAGTGACACATTGAAAGATCAACGTGGTACGCGCTCGCGAGCAGAAACACTTCTTTACCGAAAGAATGTCAGCTTTGTGTACGCACACACGATCTGCGTATCACGTAAATAGAAAGTTCCAATAGCGAGTTACTTATTTTTATAAAACACATTTTATCCTCTCAAATCGTTACCGCGCGTAACCGCCGCGTCTGGCGCATGCGGCAACTGCGTACGAAACCCGCATAGGCGAAACTATATTATATTATTAATTTTCCCGGGATTTCAATGAGACTATTTTTCCTGGAATTCGGCCGAGTAATAAACAAAACAAAAGCTACTCCTCGCACAGTTAAACGTTTATTTTTGAAGGTCATTTGACGTGCAAAATAAACTCGACGTTTCAATTTTGGTAGTTTTTTACATTTTTTTGTTTTTTATTTAAATGGAAGTATCGTAATGAAAAATCGCAAACGCCGAACTGTTCAATATTTAATAAAGTTTGCAATTAATTCGCATTAACGAACGTCGCAAATTACATTGAAATATTCGTTCGATTCCATTTACAAATCACATTTTCGGCCGCGAATTTCAATGCGGGTTGTATTATAAGTGGATAACTGTTCTTTGGCTAAGATGATAGGATTGCGAACTCGGTTCGTCTCGTCTCGCAAATCGTTGCTAGTTCGACTTGATCTCTTCTTTTGTTGACTGGTGTCGAGGCGAAATACGGTTTAGATCGTTACGCGTCGTGCTTTCACTTTCCTGACCTGCCCGTTTCTCTCTGCCTTCAGTTCGCCTATTCTATTCGTCAGCTACCATGAAACGCTCTATCTCGGCCGGGTACTGTTACTTCTGACGTGGTCTTAATTCGCTTCTTCCATTTTCGGTGCCCATCAACCGTGGTTATAGTCGGCATAAAAATTGTTATGAATCGCCCCGAATTCGAATTCCGACTCATCCGTCTGTCGACGGGAATCGTTTTGAAAAAGTTACGCCGGGTTGTTGACTCGCTGAAAATGACAAACACAAATATGCGGGTGTTTTTATTCCATGTAAACAAACCGGGTTCGCGTCGGTATACAAACGCGTGACCTCCAAGCTTGTTGTCAAACAAAGTTCGTTTTAATTTCACAAATTATTCATTATAATTGTAATGTTTTTTTCCGCTTTTCTTTAATGTCGATAACATAAAACTTGTAAGTACACTTGTGACCTCGAAACTTATCAACAAACCTGCAACGTTTTTTGTTCTCAATTACGCGTGTTTCATTGAATGTTTATAACTTGACGCGTTTATTGTGTCTTTTTCGTAACAAACCGTTGAAAGCAAAATATTGCTGGGCATGATGCAAGCGCGGCGTTACAAAGCAGCGAATGAAGGCGATCGATAACAAAAATGAATAAACTTTAGCGCAAATATTGCAATAATTGAGCGAATACATTAATTAAATGAGCAAAGTTGCGAGTTTGAATTGCGATTGTAAACGACAATAACGACGAAGTTCTGCGCGATAACTATCTCAATTTGAAATTGTAATGATCAAATGGCAATTACGTTTGCCGATGGATGAAAACAAAAAAAAACACGCAATAATAATAATAGTCATAATAATAAAGGACGGAAGACAATAAAATGGCATTAAAGTGCGAAATTGAATATGAAAACGAATTATGCAAAACTAATAAAACCGCATAAAAAGGTCTCGCGATTGACAATGCCTAAGCCGGCGTCTGCTTTTATTTCGAATTACACGTAGGTAATGCATTTCTCGTTGCGTTTCGAATTATATCCCGAATAAGCCATTTCGCCATATTGCTGAACATAATTAAATCGCGACTCAATTAGATTAGTTGTCGAAAATTGGTAACGTCTGCGACTGCTGATGTTTCAGCTAAGGATTAGCGTCGTATTATAGAGACACAATGCGCGAATATCACTGCGTTATAAAGAAAGTTGTAAAACTGGCAACATCCACCTCGTCCCCGAGCAATTGTCTTCTTCGGAAGGACTGTTTATTATACCACGTAGTGGTGAACACTTGAGTGATTTTCGGATAAATGAGCTTTTATTACTATTGTATATATAAATATATATAATAATATATATTATATATGTGTATATATAGTATGTACGACCTATATATATATAAATATATATAAACTTTTGATTTTGACAATTTTGACTTGCAAACACATACGTGTATGCTAATGGGTATATATGTGTGTGTGTGTTTATTTGGGAACAATAAACAAATATATAATTGGTAAATGTAAATTATGAGGACAAAAATACAATACGATCCTTAGATAGATTTTTAGTTAGATTTCTACAGGCAGGATTAGATGGATAACCCCCCCCCCCACACACACATACTCACCCTCCTCCCTGCGTATCACCACCAAGGACAATTTTTTATCTTTTTTTATAATCTTTTATTTAATTTAAATATCGTAAATGTAAATCTACATAATGTAAAAATTACTATATAATATATACTTACATATAAATATATATAATTTAATAATTGTTTTACGATGTTTGCAGTATGCGAATTAAATAAAATAAAATCTTTAATTTTAAATATCCATTGCAAAGTGTTGAAGTAAATGACGTAATTACTATTAAAACTATTATTTCCGCGTACAAAAAAAAGTTCTCTCTTCTCATAGTATTTAATATCGCAATTGTCACTTAATGTATTGTATGTAATTCGAATAGCGAATTCAGCGAACGTGAGTTTTGTATGAATGAATGTGTTTGTGTTTGTAAGTTTCGTTTTAATGATTAATTCTAAATACTCGTTGTTTTTACTGAAAAGTAACTACTGAAATTAAAGATTCGAAACTTGATATTGTAATCATCATTATTTGACATTTGAATTTATAATTTCTACGAAACTTCAAATTCATCGTTGAAATTACTTGCATTATTAATTATTGCTAATTAAATATATATTGGTCGTATATAAAATACATATTATATTATGATATAATTTTAATAAAGTAAAAAATTCAACGCGGCAGTTTTAATGCCTTTTTATGTGTATGTTCGTACTGACGTGCGTTTAAACATGTTTATATGTCAGTGCATTTGTTTTTGGAGACAGTAATTTTAATACCTCATTAATATTCCCATTTCCTTGACAATTGACTCATTTGCTTGGTTCATTGTATTTCCCACCTCTACAAACGCAAAGTCATTTCGCAGTGGGCATCCTGTTCTTCCGGTATAGGAAGTCCTTTTTTGGGCTTCGCACGATGCACAGAAAAATTGGAAGCTACAGGAGGACACACATGCAACTTGAAACGGCGTCAAATATTGTCAGAAAAATAGTACCGAAGTCTTTTAACATACATATACATGCGAAGAAAAAATAATCCAGCTAAATATAAAAGTACATAATACATTATAGATAAACATTTCTGAAATGTTGTCAAAATTAAATTAATAAACCATTTATAACAATAATAATAGTAATATTTTCAAATATTTATTTACACATACGTCACTTATTCGACTATATCTATATCGGTTATTTTTATTTTTTTATTACTTTTTAATTATATATGTATATATATATATATACTGAATATATATTATATATAGATTATATAGATAATATAAATTCATATTTATAGAATATTTAGTTGATTATGTAAAAAATATAAAAAAAACTCAAATATTGCAAATAAGGCCGCAAATGTGTTATAATTTCGTTGTTTTAAGGACACCAACTATAGTCCGTTTTAACCGTTCGGTTATATTGAGTCCACAAATGCACCATATTTATAGTCCATATAAACAACATTATAAACAGTCAGTCTTTACATTCGACTATTAATCCTCAACGCAAATCCTCTCAATTCAATTTCGACGAATCCCGATCAATAAGCGCTGGCAGATTTGCGCCGCCATCTTAAGATCCAGGACACGTCGATGCAGCGCTCAAATCCTTTTCGAATAAATTATTAATTATCCTTCTTTGAGGCAACAGGCTTTGATGTGTTGAGCGACAGTAACGAACATTTAGTTAGAAGCTCCTAATGGCGGGGATTAGGTTAAGCTGCGATTCGAATTGCGAGCGAACGACGAATTTATATATATATATATATATATATATATATATATATATATACATACATACATTACAATTCCACTACACAAACACGTCGATGATTTGAATCCAAGTATTTTTCTGTTCGTACGCATTAAATTCGCTCGTAAACCGGCGAATAAAAAGCTTTATAATTCGACCGAATCGTCGTTCCCAAACTCTCTTCCAGGTGGCGCTCGATTATATACCGCAATTTCGTCTTATGTCAGTAAAACTCAAAATCTCGTCGAAAACGAATTATTCTCCGCGGAGGATGCTGTTAGTAATCGAGACGAACGCGCGTATTAAGAGCTACATATCGGCCATTTTGGAAAAATCGCTACTGCGACGTTGCCACATCGCGTCCGCAAATTCTTTATTCTACATCATTTTACTATTCCTCGATTTTAAAATTATCCTTTTCTACCGCTTTAGCAATTTCGGATTCGAAATTCAAATTTCATCCGACCACCCATCCTTATACGCTCCTCGGCAAACTCTGCTGCACTTAGGTTTTATATGGAAATGCTACAATACAATGACAGATCTACAAAATATGACAACGCCGACATCACGCATGCGCATAACCCTTCGACGTTCTTCCAAACGAAACGAATAATATCGCGCGAGAACTGAAGAAACACATTGTTCATCAGAAGCAACGACCGAACATTCGTCGATCATAAAAGGCCGTCGCGCGATTCGCCTAATGCGACTTTAATTGCGCGCGGTAAGCCCGGGGTTACGCCGCGCTCGTTTCCTACCGGCCAATTTCGCCGACCGCATAAATCACCGGCAGGCGGTTCATTTTTGTCCGCGTGCCGTTACGTAACGTAATCGAACGCCCCGCGTATCAGTGTCCCCACGTGATAAGCGCGCCCCGCCCGAGCCCATAACTAAGCGGCGACACGTTCGCCCGCGAACTGGTTTTCCCGCTCGAAACAGCGACGTCGAGCGCGCCGAGTAACGCGCGGAAACGCACCCGCCGAGTCGTTCATTCAGGTCTTTGCAATCGACCGGCCGCTCGCGACTGATCTATTCAACGCGATCGAACGACGAACTAATGCGCAGACCCGAATAACACGATCGCGCATAGAATCGCTATCGAATAAAAACGACCGAAGCGCGGTGGCGTGAAACTTAGTGCGGATTGGGCGCGAACGCGTGACCGAGAATTAAGCCGCGGATTTGCTGCTAACCGTAAAACCGCGAGCAAATCGGCGGGGTTCGTTGCGTTCGTCGGCCGTCGATCGACTTTTGCGCCGAACGAATTAATCAGATCGAATAAGACGAGGCACTTATCGCGCGGGAATAGTCATGAGGGTTAGTCGGCGAGCAAACAGAAATCCTACGGATTTGAATAATTCGCCGTATCATATAAGAGGATTATAATTTAGTTCAATGTGACTGCGCCGGTTGTACGTAAGCCGCGGAAGTTAAGCCATTGATTCGATTATCAAATTTAGTAGCGAGTAATGGAACGCGTGGCCGACGTGTGTTAACCTAAAAGGCGACGGGACTGTTAATCGACTGAACGAAGTTACGGATTTTAAGTACGTCGGAAGGTTGAGTTGCGAGAAAGTAACGACGCAATAACGACGTTAATTGAATTATGTGAAATCAAGTAAACCGTTTGACATTCCGAGAACAGTTATTATAATAACAATAATAATAATAAAGCAAATATTTATTCAAAGAACACAATTTGACTTTGCGTCGACGCTTTGTTTCAAAACAAACCGGGCGATATCAACAATGAATCGAGACGTTCGCGCCGACCTTGACGACGGTGAATGTTTTTGTTTTCGGCGGATTTCGATCGACGTCACGGAATGTCGCGGTTCCGACAATTCGTCAATGAAAAACAAAGAATAAAACGTCGCGCGGGATCGACGAACGACGAGTTCTTCGTTTACAGTCGCCGACCGCTAAACGTTCGAGAAAACGGACATTACGAGTCGCGGATTATTAAATGCCGCGATGCGGGAATGACGAATTAGGAGTGCGATGCGACTCGGCGTACCCGCATTGTTGAGCGCGCGCGCACGCCCGATGCCTTGTTTCGGTCGTCCGAATTACGAAATGGTTTTACGGAACGCGTTTGACGTTAATCCGTCGAGTTATTAAATAGTCGATCGGAGGCGCTGGCTACCGAAAATTGGTAGCAATCGGACGTCGCAGCCGGCGACATTATATAATGGCAGGAGAGTTATATCCGAGCGGCTTTAACGCGGGCGTAAACGGAGCCTTCTTTGTATTCATGAGGACCTTATGCAAATTGCGGCGGCGTTCTCGCACGCGAGCCAATGAAATTCGCCTCGAAAGCCGACAAGAAAGAAATGCAAAACAGCACGAACGAGAAAGACGCGCGCAACGAAAGTTACGCCGACCGCTGGAGCGATCTAACATTATGTAAAAAGCGACCCGACCTGCGTGACCTGCCTTAATCTTTTCTATGTTTGACGCGTGTAATTGGTCCTTTTGTTGTTACGATTATGAATAATACGCGATTGTTTTCGTCGGACGCGGAAAGCCGATTCGACGCATTTCAAAAGCGTTTTTTAATTGCCGGTTCACTCAATTAATTCGCTGGAGTGTTTGTTCGGTTTCCGCGACTAGAACACGTGTTTTCGGTTAACGCGACTTTACCCCGGTGATGGAAAGAAAACTATTAATCGTTGCAGTCGAACGGAATGTAGGCAACGACGGATGCGGGCGTAAATATTGTTGTTTTCCAATGCGAAATTCCGGAAATTTATTTTCCGCACAAAACTGTATTGAATAATGTTCTTCGTTTATTGGCGTATAATTATACGGAATTTTAGGGCGATTAAATTGTTTTCGAATTCCAGATTTTTGTAATTAATTGCGCGAACGTTCTTGTTCGGTTTTTTGTTTACACTTGCGTTTCGCGAAACCCATTAATTTTAATTCCATTCGAAGAATTTTTCATTCAAAGAAGAAGAGTTATTGTGCCTTTTTGGATTACAAAAAAGTCGCTCTCAAATGCACGTTTTAATAAGTTATCTTACTCGCGTTATTGGATTACGCGACTGAAAGACAATAGCGTCTCGATGCTTTTTGACGCTAAAACGGAGTTTTTTTTAAAGCAAATGATATTATTTATTTTTCAAATTCCATGCATCGAATTCGTTTTTTTTCAAAGAACGCATAAAAGGTTTCTCAGAGGGTCCACGGCTTTCAGCATTGAGCTCGTTACGTATTTAAATGACTAGTCTTATGACTTATTTTTAAGACCCATTTCGACAAAGCAAATTCAAAATGACAACAAATCGATGCCCCGAAAGTATAACAGATGCGCGGTTTTGCGTGCATTAATTTATTCAAATTAGATAGCATTTTTATTGTGCGACCATCATAATTTGTACTGTCGATGATATCAAATTTTTATTATGATATTATCAAGAATGTCCCGCTTTTACTATTTACATCGTAACTTTTTTCGTGTAAATTTGTTTCAGCGTGTTTAACAACGGTAATTTATTGAGAAAGTCATAATAATAATAATAACAATAAAAGGATCACAGTCTGGCATTATTTCTTATGATAAATATTGTATACATAAATGATACACATAAAAGGCAGATTGATCGTTCAACGTAAAATGAAAATACATTTTCATCCTGCGACGGAAAGTGAACGATTTCCATTTCATGCGGCATTGGACTATTTACGATGCACGCGCACTGAATGCAAATATCCTTCTTTTACTTCAATTTAATTCAATGTTTTTACAAACGTCCCTTAAAAATGTCCATTGAAAAATAAACATTGTGTAATAAACGAAAGAAATCTGACCTTCTCGTCGAATATTATAGTTTATGTTTTGTATTTACAGCACGAATATTAATAAACACTTCACAGAAATAGTGATTCCAATGATTATGAGCATAGTATTATTGAGAAACATAACCTATATCGTTAACATTTTAATTGGGGGATTTGTGATACTTTATGATTGGATTTTGATTTTGATATGATTACACTCAAAAAAATAATGTAGACAAAATTGCCACATAAAATATAAAAATAATAGGATCTGCTTGAAAGTATTATAAAAATTACTGTGTCGTATACTAAAAAACTATAATTTGAATTATATACGCGGGTTGACAATTTTACAACAATACATACAATATATAGTAATTTTTATAATTAATTTATACACTGAGCGAAATTTGGTAGTAAAAATTAGCATGAATAATGGTAATTGAGCATTATGACTGAAAAATTATAATTTTATAAAAAAATTAAAATTTTATATAAAAATTAAATAAAATGTTAAAAATTAACATGAAATATGTTAAAAATTATCATTCTTCAGTCGTAATGCTCAATTACCATTATTCATGTTAAATTTTACTATCAAATTTCTCTCAGTGTATAGTATTTTCAACAGTTCATTTCCATTCCACCTCGAAACCCTGAAATTACATCAAACCATTGAATCTTAACGCCGTAACCCCGAGCGCACTCGCGGATATGAAAACGCGCTTTAATTCGTCGATCCGCGTTACGTAAGTGGTGCGATTGAAATTAAAGACGACGCGCGGTCGTTGATGACGAATAAACGGCAATTACAATAAGCGGTTTGAGTTTTATTGGCGAAAAACAATGAGTCGTTACGGGCGCGGGCGAAGTAGCGGATTGTGGGCGAACGTGCCGATTCATTTCCGCGATAGCGAGACAGGAAAATGAAAGGAGAAGAACCGAGAGCTTTTAACAAACCGTACGTGAAACGGGAACCAGTTCCGGAACCGATTCAGGAACGGCTTCGATATACTCCGGCGTAATTACTGTCACGGTGGAACGGACGGCTGTTCAAACAAACGATATTCGAGCCAACTCTAATTGCGTTAGGATTTTTCCCTCGCGTGCTTCCTTATCTCCGGCGGTTTAATGATGTCAAAAGGTTTGCTTCCCAAAGCCGTGCGGCGCATTGAATCGGCGCGGCGTGCATTCAACGCTGCGCGTAACGCGACGAGAACTTCGTCGCGTGGACGGACGGTGGGAAAAGTGCCACTTTTCTGTGTCGCAGGAGGGCGCGCGCGGAGGGAATGTAGCATATTTGCATCGAAAGAAATAACGCTGCAAATCTCACCAGACTGGATAGTAGAGTTCGGTTAAATGTTAACATCACGCATTCAGTGATCTGAGATGAGCTGGAAATTATCTTTGTCAGGAAGTTGCATCATTTTTCTCACCACCTTTCAATAGCAATTTATTTGCTTTTGCGTGATTCTTTAGTACGCTGAAAAAATAATATTATTAATTTTACCGAACTAGATAATGAAAGTAGGAAAAATAGGCAAAAATGTAAATAACATGGTGTAATTAACAAGATTACATCATGGTAAATGAATGATAAATTACGGTCAGAAAATTCTAAAAGTATGTCAAATATTCCCAAATAATTAATAAATATCATGATACTAACTAAACAAATAGTTGTGTTAGATCAACAAAATATGATTCAACTTCGATAATTTTGTTAATGTTTTTTATTTGAATCAACACACTAATTTTGTAAAAGCATATTAAACGTTTCAGTAAAAGTGTAAATATTTACAAAATATTTTATTGAACTCATATACTTCAAAGCAAATTCACAAAATACGCGTAACAAAATAATTTCTTTAATTCAACTATATCATTTTTGTGCGTGCATTCAGAGAAAAATAGTATATTCAGTAAATTTAACTGAATTCTCAGTAAAGTTGGCCGTAACTATAAATAATCAGTTAGTTTAGATATTTTAATAGAATAAGGCAGCCAATTGTTATACTGGAATTAACAAATTCAGTCAATTTTACTGAATATTTCAATTGTTTCGGTAAAAAATGTCAGCTTCGGCTGCATTACAACTTAAAATTATAGTCATTTTAACCAAATCTAAATCTCACAGATAATTTAACTGAACTTGACGGTTATGATACTGATTTAACTAAACTTTTCCAATATCACTATTGTTGAATTCACGATCTAGATATTAAAATTATATTGTTAAACTACAAATAGCCGATTTAAATAAACAGTTATTCAATTCAACAGTCAAGATTGTAAAAATTGAGAATATCCGACAACACAGATTGTTGAATAAAATATTTGGATTGTCGTCGCTTTTAACGAACCGTACGTGAAATGGGAACCAGTTCCGGAACCGATTCACGAACGATTATTGAATCCAATAATTCAAAAATGTTATTTCTCTCAGTGTAGATCTTACGAAGTAATTCTCTCTCAGTGTAGGGAGAAAAGTTGATTTTTTTTCTATACTTTGTATCATAAGAAGGGTTCCTTCTCCCTTCGGTCGGAGATATGTTTTTTTACAGTTTTCACTCACGAAAGAAATGGTACATTACACAATAAGGGTAGAAAGTTAGTGTTTAAAATTCGTTTAAATGTATGCTTCTCGGTTTTGAAACGAAACTTTAAATATCCGTGCTAGTTACTCATAGTTTTATCAGATTGAAGACAAACGTTCGTAAGAAAATGCGGTCTGGCTTAAAGTTTCACACACAATACGTAACCTATATATATTGTAAAGTGCAATTAACACAATGTTTATTGTATACACAAACGTCGCATACATAATTATTGTATTGCAACGATGATAAATACGCTTGCCACTTTTTTAACGCGCGTTCTTCGACATACTTAAAAACACTTTACATTTCCCTTTCACTTCCTAAAACGCTCATTTTCATCCCCTATTATTCTCGCGAAAGGACCTTTTTCACGCAGTATAATAATTACCGTTTTTCCAAACCAGATCACAAACGTCCGGTTTCATTTTACATTTAATGTCGCAAAATTGCACCGCCGCTCTTGAAGATGAAATGTTCACTCTACACGGAAAAAACATATATTTAACATTTTACTGTATAATATATCAAAAGTGGATATATATAATACTTGAAAAATATTATAAAAATTACTATATCTTATATATTAAAAATATCTACATAAGTTGAATATAATATTGTGCGCATTCAAAAGTTTAATACATTATATAGTAATTTTTATAGTATTTTCAATTTCATTCTACTTTTGATATATTATATATAGTAAATAATTGGATATATGTTTTCTCCGTGTAGTCTAGCATTTTATCGAAATAATAACAAAAAAAAATAGGATATAGATTATTACTCATATTGTGTTTGTCATCCCCAACCGCCGCCGCAGTGGGTACAAAATTAAAAATTAATGTCCCAAAATTGGCCATTTACTTACTCCCGTGCACCTCAAATGAAATGAATTTCTTTCATACGGTCAGTCGCAAATTTTTTGTTCGCAAATTGAAGACGAAGCTATGTCACGATGAATATTTGATGCATTCTATTAAGATGTGGCCGATCCGAAATTGCAATGTTGAAATTGCTAAACTTCTTGTGCATGCCAATTGAATCCAAATGAAATTTCGCACAAAACAAAACCGACTATAACGCGTCGTTTTTCACGCCAATGAAGAACGGAGCAATCTATAAAGAAATACGAATTCAATATTGTTATTGTTTTTTGTTGTCAACAAACAAAAACAATAAACATATATATTTATATCCGTGACATTGCGCGTGTCACGTGTGTTATTGTTATTCTCATCGTTATCGTCAGCATCATTATTATTGTTATTTTTATTGTACGGTTATTACTGTCATTATTATTATTATTATATTATTATTATACGATAGATATAGATGTATAAGATAATAATAAATACTATTGTATTAATTACAATAATATACTGAGAGAAAAACATTACGGTTGAAACAACCGAAATTGACATAGCAGATTTTATATCGTTTATGAAAATGAAATTTCAGTTGTATCAACTGTAAATGTCTGTTAGTTTCAATATTAACCAATTTTATAGTTGTGATAATAGATGAATATATTAACAAGAACTATATATTTTTTGTAGTAACCAGTTTTACTGTAATTTTCTCTCAGTGTATTATTATTATAACTGTTATCATTAGTATTGTTATTATAACACAGATTATTCGATTAAATTACATTCAATAAACAAACTTGAATATTAGTTCGGAACTCAATTTGTGAGCATTTTTTGATATCGAATTATTGGGCATGTTATCCGTGCCAAAGAGCGACTTTGAAGTTCAAAGCGAAGAATGTCACGGTCACGCAGTCAACCGGGAACACCGGTGTCTTAGACGCGAAAATAATCCGCGTCTGGGTTTCGCCGATTTGCGCACCGGAGGCGGCTCGCGGCGCAACATCAATTTCCATCCTTTTTGTACGTCACTTTTCGGAGAATCGCCGCGGCGAAAAATACGTGCGACGAAGCGATCGGATCGGTTGAAATATTATACGCGTTTCGCGAAGACAGCCGCGCGACGATGGAATACCACTTTCGCGCGTCACATTCGGTTAAAACGACGTTAAAACGCGAGTTCGTGCTCGGCTTGCGATAAAATTACAAACGCCATATAAAGTTGCAGTCGGGAGCGTCGCGAGTCGACGGCAGTTTGATTCGACGACGAACGCGCGCGATCGATCCCGCAAGTGCGCGTTTCGTACGATAGCGGGCTACTGTCGCGCGTGCGCGCCCGTTCCAGGTTAACTCCCGAGGGAGGTAAATCGCCCGCATTGCGATTTTGGGGTCGTTGAACGGGATGCAGAAGTTCAATTCAGAAGTTTTATGAAGGGTATTTTATTTTGTCTTATTTTGCGACGTTTCCTTGCAATCACCATTTTTAATTTTGTAAATTAAGATATAGGTTCTTTTAAAAATAAAGCATTTCATTTTTGAATAAATAACAGACATGCGTTGCTTTCAACATAAAAGTTTCGGATTCATATTATATAATTAATATTGTATATATAAAATATATATATATATATATATTTATATATTTTAGGGAAACAGTATTTAGTATTTTCAATCAGCTGTATATAATTTTCTAATTTCAATTAAATATTTTTTGATAATAAATAAATATTATACATTCCGTTTGTCAAATACGGAACCTTTTATGAAATTTGATCATCCATGTTGAATCCACCATTTTGAATTTGGCAATATGTACTTCAATACGTCTAACGCCAAAGACAATGTAAATAAAAATATATGAAAAACCAATTACCGCCTCATTTACCGCATTAACGCAAAAAAGTAAATCCCTCAAAACACGTTTCATCCCAACTTCTCTCGCACAATCTCTGCAAAATTTAAGTAAAACCATATCTCTTCGTCCTCGTCTTATCCCGTAAATCCCTATACTTTATTTCCCTCTCATTTCTCCGGTCGGACGGAAAATACTTCCTGCAAGTAAAAGTGGGCTATTACCGGCCCGCATTAAATAAACTCAAATCGGTCTTTCACGTGACAAAGAAGAAAAGTTCTTTCCCGCGGACAACATTTCGCACTTCCGAACGTTACTTCCCACGGGAGTAAAACGTCAACCAAACCCCCTGCGATGAGTGAAAATTGTCTCGCTGCAAGAACTGCTGTATCTTTATGCTCCGTCAATTTTATGTCGAACGCAAAATCGCGAAACACGATTTCCAGTTTATTTACAGCGTACGATAAACCGGTACTTTACGCCCGCATGAAGATTGACCGAAATCGCAATATGCGATCGCGATTCCCCGCCCGGTCGTTGTTATTGTATTTGTTGTTGTTTCCTTGTACGTTAATGCGTAAAATTGCTACACTTTAAGAAATAATCCTGCAAACTTTGCCAGACAATATTGTAAACATCGGATAAAAGAGAAAATGTAAATAAATACCTGAAAATATTATTATTTCTATCAGATTATTTGGTAATTTTTATCACATTTATTGAAGTTTTAACCATAATTTATCATATTTGTTTACATTTTGTTCCTTTATCCCATGTTTACAATATAGTATGGTAAAATTGGCAGGATTATTTCTTTCAGTGTAAACTCGTATAAATAAATATATCTATATATATAGGTCAGTATCAAATTCCAGGTAATTATTCGGAATAAGAGCTCATGCTCAAAATTTCATGAAACCCCCCTAATATACCCCTCATTTTTTATGTAGTTTTCGAATCTGCAAGAATATTGCGGCGGTCTCAACCCGTTCTCGGGATATTATCATTTTTATGTACATACGATTTCGCTATATTGCATGTATTTAAACAAATTTTTTATACTAGTATATTAATATTATATCTTAATTACATTATTATAAATACATGCCATTGTTTCAAAAAAAGATTTTATTCTTGTTTTAACATTGTATTTTCTTTTAAAAAGGTATTCTGCGAAATAACCAGGAAAATGATCATTTATTCTTCCGTATTTAGGTATAATTTCTTTAATATCGCGCCATGTGCATTCGATATTTTGTGTGTGTGCGCCAGTTGATGGATTAACAAAATTATATCTATGGTTAACCGTAAAATGTTTAAAACCATGATTTGTCAATTCATTGTAGGATCTCCAACAGTCTGATATTATTGTAGTGTCAGGAAGAATCCATTCTTTAATAACAGAACACAATGTATCGGCAGTACGATTTTGGATGGCAACTAAAATTAGTTTTTTTGAATCTCTCTCAAAACC